>SJYA01008592.1:0-15621 GCA_006410615.1 Neotragus moschatus
AGATCACTTCCCTTACTAATTAACAACCATGGGCAAAGTTTATACCACAACGCGTAGGAATTTGCATATATGCTTTCAATACAGCACTAGTTTTATTTAACACTGAATAAACATCAATCACAATGCCTGTGTACAAAAGAAGGAAATGCCCATTTGCAAATAACCTTTTCCTTTTTTCAAAAAAAAATGACCTATGTACCATAAATGTGATCACACAGTAAGAAGATAAGGATTAAGAATAACAAAATAGCATTTAAAGAACTGTCTCACAGTAGTTCACTTAAGCATGTAAGGTGCACAATGCAGGTCCTAAGAATAAACTAGTAGAATAAAATCTGTTTTATCCTTAAAAAAAAAAAAAGGAATGGCATTCTAAGATGCAGCTGCGTAGACTATATGATGAATATTCAACATATGAGAAACTGACAAATTTATCTTCACTCCATCATTAAGCATTTTTGTGACAAGCTGGGTATTCAGCGCATTAGGGGTCTTTTTTTGCGTGTATTCTTTTTGTTTAATGCTTGCTCATGCCCTTTCCTGACATCCTGCAAGACTAGTCTTTTCTTTTCCAAATTTCTGATTGCTCATATTGTTAGAAACTCATACTCTGAAAACTCTTTTCAATGACAGGAAGACAGAACCTTGGTCAAACTCTTTATTCCATCATCAAAAGCTTGATCTAATAGTTTTTCCCTTGGACAATAACAACAACAACAAAAAAAAGGTATCAGAAATAAATGTAAGCTTTTCACTGGTAAATATATATTCTTAATCATACTTGCTCACTAGAATTTCACTTCCTTTACAACTTTCATATTACCCCTAATTCAAAGAAAGATAACTCCTTATTTTATATCAAAGCCTACCACTTCAAAGATTCCCACTTCTCAAAGTAAATTATTCTTTTCATACATCTTTTACTGCTGCATACAAGACATAGCACTTGATGGGGGGAGGGGGCATATGTCATCCAGTTTTAGATCACTCATTGAAATGACATCTAATAGTTCACTGAGGAAAAAAAAAATCAATGTCCACAATGAATTCCTAGTGTTAAGCTAGGAAACAACAGAGGTAATAGGACTAAACTTTGATCTCTAGAAACCTAGGACACCACCCTCACTAAGAAGCTTGCAGTAAGATTTTTCAGTAAACTCTTAAAGTTTGACAAAGCTGTGCACTAGATTTCACAGTTCCTTTCCAAGATTTGACAAGAAAGAATACTGTTCACGTAAAACTAAAATCTATATGAAAGTACATCATCAGCAGGACATTAGAGCTGTGGCTCCTTTATATATTATGTATTCAGGGCCTTTAAGTATCTCACTGTTTCTGAGTTCATAACCAAACATAAATACAGGTTAACACATTTTCAATATTCATAAGCTAAGGGCTTATGTTATCAATAATGGTCCAGCTACTCCCTTCACACTCCCAAGCATCTCAATTATACTGCATACCAAGAGGTATCCTTAAGAATTTGTGCAGGCTAACAGTTTTTAAAAATCAAATTTAAGTCTGCTTTAGAGTTAGGAGAGCCAAAGGTCTCACTTTCTTGAAATATTTATTCTACAAGAGGTTCTGTTGGACATAAGACAAAATATGTAAACAGGTGGCTGAGCTCAAAATTATAGTTGCATAGTGTTCACACCAAAGTTAAATAGGAAACTGCCTTGCCTACCAATATAAACAGCAGTGACTGGTAAATAAAATAGATAAATGTCAGAAATGCATGTTTGTCTAAGCAAAGATGAGTGTGAAATGGCATGTATTTATCATAAATACCCAGCAACAAAACAGCCTGTTTCACTGAACACCAAGCAGAATCTACTTACTTTGTTAAAACAAATGTGCCAATCAATGCAAAGTGATTTTTCAAATGATACTGATTTCCCATTAATTCTGTACATTCATAAAAAAGACATATAAAAATCTTTCCATTTATATAAAAATGCATATGAAACACATTTTGTAAGTATGTCTAATCAGACTTTGATTTTTAAGAATTTAAAGAATGCACAATTACCTACTGTCCTGAAAGGGGAAAGATTTTTTACCTTAAAATTACCGTTACGATAAGAATTCAACTAACAATACTCTATCAGAAATGGAATGATAAATCCTGGTTATCTGAGGGTTTCCTAGAAAGCCATTTTTTTTTAATATTGACTTATTACTGAACAATATTTTTTAAACACTAGGTTATTTTATTATTATAGAGTAAAAATTATTGTACTGTTGAAATATATCTGATTTATGTCCCTAATGTATTGATTTATAATTAATTAAGGTTTTACTGACTGCAGTCTAAAGTGGGCACTTGAATCATAATATGTGTTTATGCCCCAACTGGAAGGGTTACTCTAGTGTGAAAATGTGGTTTTAATCATTCAATAATAAGATATTGCTATGATAACAGGTTATCATCAGCAAGCATCTGAGAAATAATTTTTTCAGTGTTCTAGAAATTTAACTGAATACTAGAATCAGAAGAGTCCTAGCTCCAACTGCATGTTTTATGCTTTATTTCACTTTACATCCCTCCACATACACACACGCTAGAGCCTCTTCCGAACTAAATATTCTCTAAATAGAAGAAAGGTAGGGAATGTGTCCTAAGCAAAACAAAGATGAAAGTGAGATGGCTGTTTGGCTAACAGTAGTGCTGAAAACTGTGATTCGGACTAGTGAAATGTGCTAGAAATGGGTACCAAACAAGTTTTAAGCCATCTGTTTGGGCCACTTCTTTCCTAGGAAGAGTTTCTCTCTCCCTCTTTTCCTCTCTCTCTCTTGCGCCCACACATGCATACACAACGTGACTCAGTTCAGTTCAGTTGCTCAGTCGTGTCCGACTCTTTGCGACCCCATGAATCGCAGCACACCAGGCCTCCCTGCCCATCACCAACTCCCGGAGTTCACTCAGACTTATGCCCATCGAGTCAGTGATGCCATCCAGCCATCTCATCCTCTGTCTTCCCCTTCTCCTTCTGCCCCTAATCCCTCCCAGCATCAGAGTCTTTTCCAGTGAGTCAGCTCTTCGCATGAGGTAGCCAAAGTACTGGAGTTTCAGCTTCAGCATCATTCCCTCCAAAGAACACCCAGGGCTGATCTCCTTCAGAATAGACTGGTTGGATCTCCTTGCAGTCCAAGGGACTCTCAAGAGTCTTCTCCAGCACCACACTTCAAAAGCATCAATTCTTCGGCGCTCAGCCTTCTTCACAGTCCAACTCTCACATCCATATGACTATCATGTATCAAATGCATGAATACAGGATACATTCAATCCTCACAATATATTGATATTTGACCTCCTATTAACACAAGCATTGCATAGAAATAGTCAAATATTTCAACATCACACCTGGCCAACAACATAAATCTCTGTAATCCTATTAAGAATCAGGAAATAAAGTATTTTATTAAAGAGCTCAAGGAAACAAAAATAGAGGTCAAAAGCTATGTACAAACTATTTTTAAATATCATTCAATGATTACTTATTCCAGCTTAGGTAGAATTCTATTAAGAATAGATCTCATTTTTCTAGTTCACAGTAGATTAAAAGTAGAAAATTAGAGAAGAGGAAAAACGTGTGCAAAAGAAAGAAAAGTCAGCTGATTAAAGAAAAATATATATAATAGGATATCAAAAATCACTATATATGTGTGTGTGTATATATATAGTGAAAAACAAAGAATCTCAGCGGTCATTCAATTTGAGGAGATAATGACTCAGTGGCCCCCAAACTAGTAACTGTACCTATTATATAATATATATGGGTGATGTTTCATCACCTACAAGTGATTTAATCTGGTTCATTATACTTGCTGTAAGTAGATAAATCAGTGATTTCTAGTGAAAATTTTATGTAGAAAATGGGTTAAAAATATATATTCTGACAATAAAGCCAAATTTTTGTTGTTATAAAGTTTGTTTGTGAAGAATATTATATTCCTTGGTGATAAGTATTCATTAATTGCTGTATCAGCTCAATGCTTTTAATACTGCGTACTTTGCTAGACAAGCATATACAATCTCATGCCCCTACTTTGCATCATGGACTATCCTGTGAAAACTGAGAAAACTAAAGGATTTATTAATTCCTTTGAACCTATCTAGAAAAATAAGAAATTAATTCATGTCAAGCAAACAATCAGTCTGATTAATGAGCCCCAAACCAATGAAGTTACATTGTTTCTGAAATAAAAAATAAAAGCATAAAGGAAAAACAAATTTAAAAAAAAAAAAGGAAAAAAGAGTGGAATAATTTGCCTCCAGGTATGGCAAAAAAAAGAGTAATAACATATTGCATACGAAGAAGATGCACATTACATGAAATTTATATCACATAAAAGAGGATGACAGAAGGAAGAACAGGAAGACGGGGAAGCTCCAGTATCTTAGGACAGAAGAAAACAATCCAGAATCATGACCTTCTTAAATGGAGCTAGGAAATCTGATCTATAAAGACTGTGATCATGGTGACCTAAAGATCAGCCTTCAGATCTCCTCTGAGAAAAAGAAAATAACTACCAATGGATACTCTGGTGGAAAAAAAAATCTGCATTTCTATTGCAAAGTACATAACCCTAAGTGTTACTGCTTTGGCTTTCAGTTCAGTTCAGTTCAATCGCTCAGTCGTGTCTGAAACTTTGGCTTTAGGAACAGTCAAAAACTTCAACTACTGTGAAATGATGGACTCATAAATAAATAACCTTGCATAAGTATTAGAAGTTGGCCCGTGAAACTGGAAGATGATTCAAGTGTTTTCTTTAATCTTTTCCCATCTCTAATAATTTCTTTCCTTTCCTTTTGTCCTTTGTGTAGAGGACAAAGCCTGTCAAGATTCATGTCTGCAACACAAACACAACCATCTCCCCTCCAGGTCCCAACCCAACTGTAAATCCATCATTGCAAATGACAATTCCATAGGAAATCAATATCCTGAAAGGAACATTGCTTCAACTACTGCAGCACAGACTGTTGGTACAGGCAGTGAATTCAAGAAAGCAGACCCATTTGTATCTGCTGCTCACTCTAGCAAGACTGATTGCAGGTAATTTCCTCAAAGAGGAGCTGGAGGAGCAATTCATTTCTTGTTGTTTTTTTTCCAACTTACTCCTCTATTCTGGATCTAATAACAGTCGTAGGTTATAAATAGCAGCAAGAGATAAACAAGCACCCTGGCCCACTCACAGTGCTAAATAATAACTCCACCTATTGTTTAAAGATCAATGCCCTTTCCACTTAACATCTTATTTTTTCATATTGCACATTACTGAAGTGGCTGTAAGTCATTGAGGTTACATCTTAGGATATGCCATCCAAGAAACTGTTAACATCCCAACTCATGAAGTTTCCTTAAAAACTGTAACCAAATACAAACTAAAAACCTTAAAAGCTTAAAACCTGAGATTTTTCCTGCTTCCAGGGTTTTTAAAAAATATTACATATTTGTAAAATACTTGACTTTTAATTTTTTTTATTTTTTCTGAGTATGTACAATACCTAGTAACTGAAGAAAAAATTAAGACTCAGAAGGGAAGAAGAAAACTGGATCAGTGTAACCATCTCCCAGAGACAATCATTATTACATTTGGATTTATTTCCTTCTAATCTTTTTCTAAACAATTTTTGTTAGTTAATCTCATACTGAGGATGCAATCTTAAATCTTTTTTAAAAATCTTTCAAAACACAAACTTCCCTCATAACCATGGATACATCATCAATATCATATTCCAAGACTGGATAACAATTTATTTTCTACCACATTCTGTATAATAATTTTTATTTTAAAATGGATTTATTACAATTTAGTTAATCATCTTTTTGATGATTGTTGTTCAGCTACTAAGTCGTGTCTCACTCTTTAGGACCCCATGGACTGCAGCACACCAGGCTCCTCTGCCCTCCACTACTCTCAGAGTTGGCTCAAATTCAGGTCCGCTGAGTCAGTGATGCTATCTAACCATTTCATCCTCTATTGTAAACTTCTCTTATTGCCTTCAATCTTTCCAGCAACAGGATCTTTTCCAATGATTCAGCTCTTCACACCAGGTGGTCAAAGTGTTGGAGCTTCAGCTTCAGCATCAGACCTTCCAATGAATGTGTGTGTGCTAGTCGCTCAGTCATGTCCAACTCTCTGCGACCCCACGGATTGTAGCCTACATATTCTAGATACATACTTTTAAATACCGCTTTCTGCAGATCCCTGATGTATACCATCAGAACTGTCCAGATATCTTTAGGTCAGTGTATGGAATATGTTTCCCTTAAGATGAGTTGACATGGAGGATGGTTCTATTAATATATTACTGACTAAAGCCAAAAACCAAAATGACTATCAGTTTCAGTTCAGTTCAGTTCAGTCGCTCAGTCATGTCCGACTCTTCATGACCCCATGCATCGCAGCACACCAGACCTCCCTGTCCATCACCAACTCCCGGAGTTCACTCAGACTTATGCCCATCGAGTCAGTGATGCCATCCAGCTATCTCATCCTCGGTCATCCCCTTCTCCTCCTGCCCCCAATCCCTCCCAGCATCAGAGTCTTTTCCAATGAGTCAACTCTTCGCATGAGGTGGCCAAAGTACTGGAGCTTCAGCTTCAGCATCATTCCTTCCAAAGAAATCCCAGGGCTGATCTCCTTCAGAATGGACTGGCTGGATCTCCTTGAAGTCCAAGGGACTCTCAAGAGTCTTCTCCAACAGTTTAATCCCACCAAATCTATGTCTTACGGCATATGAGTTTTAGGCTCCCTAATACCACAGTTTAAAAATGACCCCACAAAAGTATAGGCAGTATTCTTTACTCTTTTTCTCCCAAGAATGAAAGAAAAGAAAAGAGAGAATGTAGAAAATCAGGAACTACCATCAGACAGAATGAACACTTCAACCTCAGGTCAATGAAGGAAGAGAAAAAAGAGCTAACAATCATTAAGTACGTGGTGAGAATGAGTTTCCATTCCATGTTAGTGCTTCATGTGTGCTTTCATTTGACCAATACTCTGACTTTAAGAAGAGAATGAATAGCGTTAAGTAGAAAAACTGGTGACATGACAGTCAAGAGCCCGGGGTTTGCGTTTCAGCTCCAACAAGTTCTGCGGCCTTGGACAAGCCAGATGATTATGTCTCATTGAACCACTTGGCTGGGGAAATTAATGTCTCTGCTTTTCTGTGGTGTTTTTAAATTCTGTGGTTCTCTGTTCTGATTTATACATATCAAGATAAAATCTGTATATTTTTTCTCTCATTTTTCTTACTGTTTTCTGCCCGTATACTCAGAGGTATTCATGGCCAAAGGTGGAGAATGGGATACAGGCAGAAAGAAATAATTCAAATGAAGTTTCTAAGCACATTGCATAGATACTGGTCTGAAGGTCAAAGCTCTTTTCATTTGCAAGATCCAACCACTTGAAAAGGGATGATGTCTACTAGAATTTAAAAATCTGGCGTGGCTTTGCTTAAAAGGAACAAAGAATGACTCAGAACAGAGGTTTAGAGCACTGCTTTTCAAACTGCTGGTCAAGGCCACAAGAAGGTCATGAAATCACTCTCCTGAATCTAGACTAGCATTGAGTTTTTGTTTGTTTTTGTTTTTTCCCCCAATGAAATGGAATAGAGTACTCTGCAATTCGTAAGAGTAAGGTAAATGTGTGCTATCTGGGGTTGCTAAGGAAATGTGTTACTCAGAGTTTCTAGAAAAAGTTTTGAAAAATACCATTTTAAACTACAGACTACACTGGGGTGGGAGGAGCAACATGCTTACGTATCGGGTGGAACCTTTGTATATGCCTATTGGAAAAGACCCTGATGCCAGGAAAGATTGAGGGCAGGGGAGAGGGGACAACAGAGGATGACACAGTTGGATGGCATCACCAATGCAATGGACATGAACTTGGGCAAATGCTGGAAGATAGTGGAGGGACAGGGAGGCCTGGCGTGCTGCAGTCCATGGGGTCGTGAAGAGCTGGACATGACTTGGCAGCTGAACAACAAAAGCAACAAATGTGGAATGGGAAAGAGAGCTTGGAGAAGCTTGGGGGACAGCAGCTACATGCAACTGTTAAACTGTTGCCCCGGGCACCTCCTTTTCTCACTGAAGGCTTGAAACCCAGATAGATAGAGACTTCAGAGGCCACCAAACTTTCATGAGAATATGTGGCCGGAAAAGCTCCCTCTCGGCAGGATGTTGAAGAGAGAAAGCCCATCTGTGATGCTTAACACGGAGCTGCTGCTTTGGACAACAGGGCATGTCTACACTTAGAAATGTCCTGAAATCTATGTCCATTCCATCACCCTTTCTGAATTCTTTGAAATGCAAAGAGAATCTAAGCACAGTCTCCTGCCCAAGTACAGCACAGAGAGAAGGTAAACATTGAGATACGGCAGCCCTGAAGGTTAAGATGATAAGGAGTGTTCGGGGGTGGTGAGGGAGACTTGGAGTACAGAGTAAGCTTTTCAGAATGATCACTGCACTTTGCTGACACTGAGAGGACAGAGGGAAAGTTATGAAACAGCAGTGAACACAAAAGATAAGCACCTCAGATCATATTCTCTTCCCCCGGTGTCAGGAAGATATGGAAGCACTCTAGAACTTAGAGGATCCTAGCAAGGGGAGTAGGAATGAAGCCTTGAAGTTGTCAGAATTGGTTCAGAAGATATGATTTATACTGGGCACGTCTTGATTTGGCAAGAATGTTTTCCATTATGATGGAAATGAGGGCTTGGAATGTACGTTAAGTTCATTTAAACAGAAATAACAAATGATGAGTTTGTAACAATTTATTCATTGCATATCCCTCTTATGTTAGATTTTAAATACTTTTTAAACCATAAAAGGGCTTCCCAGGAGATGCTAGTGGTAAAGAATCTACCTGCCAATGTAGGAGATGCAAAAGACAAGGGTTCTTCCCCTGGGTCGGGAAGATCCCCTGGAGTAGGAAATGGAACTCCACTCCAGTATTCTTGCCTGGAAAAGTCCATGGCCAGAGGAGCATGGTGGGCTACAGTCCATGGGGTTGCAAAAGAGTCAGACACGACTGAGCAACTGAGCACCTGAAAGCATAAAATATCTTGTTCTTTGTTTTTAAATCACTTTTATTTCTTTTTGGGGGGGGGTTGTTTTGTTATTTATTTAATTAAAGCTAATTACTTTACAATATTGTGGTGCTTTTTGCCATACATTGACATGAATCAGCCATGGGTGTACATGAATCCCCCATCCAGAACCCCCTCCCACTTCTTTCCCCATCGCATCCCTCTGAGTTCTTAGGCCAGTATCTTCCACAGAATTGCTGTTCAGTGCTTTCATTCTTGTCTGGAGAATTCCATAGGCAGAGGGGACTGGCAGGCTGAAGTCCATGGGGTCACAAAGAGTTGGACACGACTAAACAACTAACACTTTTAGTGACTAGGCCAGTATCTTTCACATAACTTCTGCTCAGAAATGCTGGTTTCAGGGTTTCCGAGCCATTTTATTGGCATAGCATGTATCAGAATCGATACATGTATTGTGTTGGGCTTCCCTGGTGGCTCAGTGTAAAGAATCCACTTGCCAATGCAGGAGACGTAGGTTCGATCCCTAGGTCAGGAAGATCCCCCTGGAGAAGGAAATGGCAACCCACTCCAGTAGCCTGGGAAATCTGGACAGAGGAGCCTGATGGGCTATAGTCCATGGAGTCACAAAAGAACTGGACACAACTTGGTGACTAAACAACAGATTTATATTGTGTGCTCAGTAAAGTGGAAGAGGCTGACCTGCCCAAAAGTCTGGGGTCACCTCATGCCCCACTGATGTATCTGAAGACTGAGGGACTCAGTCAATGAGTGCACAGACAGTCATGTCAAAGCATGTGGTCTATTGCATTACTAAATACAATTTGCATAGTGGATTAAACTTGACTGGGTGATATTTAACATGGTACCATAAGTTTATATAATACCACATTTACTCAAGTGGTAACAGTGTTTACACACAAATACTGTTAATGAATGTCTGTGCAATCAAATCTTTCAACATCTTGTAAACATCTGGAAAACTTCTGCTCACAAGTGTCTACAGTGATCCTTGTGTATCAGAACATCAGGGTGATAATGCTGTATAGCAGGCAAGTACTCAAGAGATTAATTTAGAATTTATGCCAACTATGAACCATTATTTCTTGCCTATTTCATAAATAATCAGCAACACTTCCCTGCTTAGCAGTGGCTCCATGAACAAGCCCCTGAACAAGTACACAGAAATGTCAGAGGTCTTGTTGTAATCAATTACAAAGAGGTTATATAATATTTTTTCTATTGCTTCTAAATGCCATGATGATTTTTCCTGTTTCAAAGTGTGCTTTTATAATTCTAAAAAGCCACATGAGTTATTCTTAAATCTAAAAGTATATTTTACTGAGTAACCACATTGATACTTTTGATCTCTACTGAATAAATAGTGTTCATTTTTAATGATCTACTATTTCTCTAGGAGATAATGAATATTTTAAAATAATTCTCTTGCTGGAAATCAGGTCAATCAACTACAAATAAGCATACAACATAGAATTTTTGGCTAACCATAATAATAATATTCCATAGTGATTTAGACAATAGAATAATTTTCTTAGAGATGTTGCTTGTTCCATGTGCAATGGCAGGAGATAAGATCAAAGAGGGTGTAATTTTCCTATTATAATACTTGGTCAAGAATCCAGCCATATGGATTTATTGATTTCAACTATGGATATTTAAAACACAGTAAAAAAGAAATTTAATTACTTTTTTGAAGGTGCATCGTTTATCTGAGTCTTAAGTTCAGTACCTTACAAGCATATTAATTTAATGAAGGTATTCCTATTAGTGTCAATGGTCTCTGGACAAAAATAACTTAAATAACTTATAAGGCCCCATTCCAATACCACCTTCTCCACCAAGCTTTCCCTGATCCTCCAACTTAGCAACTGACCTCTCCCTTTTCTCAACTCCAGCAGCAAGTAGCATCTGAACCCTTAATAGAACCTATCTGTGTCCTTACAAAATGATTCAAGAAAAAAAGAACGTTAATCTCCAAGTAGAAGGACACCAAATTATCTTATTCTGTAAAGGTCATGGCCCATATTTAGAGATCTTTTACATCATTTGTATTTTTAAAATCTCTTTCAAAGGAAACCAGAAAGCTGAATATTGTTAGAACTAATGGAAATAACAAAGTGCTTTAGCCATCATGGTTTCAAATCCGTCATTTTAAGGCTTTCAGTTCATGAATATTTTATTTATTAATATATACACCAAAGAAGTAATCTGCATATGCGTGTGTGAATTCATAACAAGGAGGCTTGTTCTTTTGTGCAAAGTAGACTTGTACTTTACTTGTCAACATTAAAATGCACGTACTAAACAATAAAGTCATTTGTAATGAAAAGTATACTTCTCCAAAAGCAAAAATGTATTGGCAATGCTTGACAGAATGCTTATAACACTTTAGTAAACACATTAGTTTCACATACGGTTATTTATTTTCATTTGCTCTCTCTTTTTCAAAACGATGAGTTAAACTTTCATTGCAACCAATGTACAAGGCTGGATAACCCCAGTGAATTAATTATAAAAGGCATGTTAAGAGTTTTGCACAGTAGCTAGCTCCCTCTAAGGGCTCAATAAAATATTGCCCTAATACAAATCTTACTTGGGTTGCACATGTCAGAAATCCACTTAGAACAGCCTAAAGGGACAAAAAATAGATTTTCCAAAGGACATTAGTTTGTTTTATGAAATCAAAAAATAACTGGACAACCAAGTTAGGGGAAAAACAAACAAGCATCCGATCTTGGTGGGGGAATGAGATCAAGAACTCAACGTCGTTACAAGTACTTCCTCTCTCCTTACACTAGTTTCATTCTTTCTGGTCACACATACCTTTCTCAACATACACTACCATATCAATCAGAAATTCCATTTCTGCATATTTACTCAAGTGACATAAAAACTTAGATCACACAAAAACCTCACTCACAAAATATTACAGCAGGTTTATACATAATTACTAAAAATCAGAAACAACACAAATGTCTTCAACCGAAGGATGAAGATGCAGACCATGCTGGTACATATACATGCTGGAACATTACTCAGTGACTGGCAATTAAAGAATAAACTGTGATACATGCAACAACACGTATGCATCTTAAACGTATTTCATTAATGAAAGAACTCGGACACAAAAGACATACTGTATGATTTCTNTACTAAAAATCAGAAACAACACAAATGTCTTCAACCGAAGGATGAAGATGCAGACCATGCTGGTACATACACACACTGGAACATTACTCAGTGACTAGCAATTAAAGAATAAACTGTGATACATGCAACAACACGTATGCATCTTAAACATATTTCATTAATGAAAGAACTCAGACACAAAAGACATACTGTATGATTTCTTTTATATATTTTTGTAAATACAAAACTATAGAGACAGAAAATAAATCAGTGGTTGCCAGGGACTGGGGTGGGGTAAATTTCCAGTTACAAAGGAGATAAAGGAATTTAAGGGATGAGAATGCTAGAACTATTTCCATATCTTGACTGTGGTGACATTTACAAGGTTTATGCATTTCTTAAAATCCAAAGGACTTTACACTAAAATGGGTAATTTTTTTCTATGTAAATTATAGCTAAGAAATTTTTGAAAAAGAAAAGGATGGCTTAGAAAAAAGGAAGATAAATATTGAATAGATAAAATACTGAAGATGTTGTCCTAAAAAGCCAATCCAAGATATAGATCACACAAGTCCCTAACGTAAAAAACCAAACCAAAAGAATGGAACAAATCTAAAAACTAATATTCAAGAAAACTTCCTTGAATTAGACTTGAAACTGCATATAAAACAGCACACATGTACTTGACAATTTAAACTAAGAACTACTATCTAAAGTACACTCTAGTAAAATTACCAAACTTTAAAGGAAAAAAACTCTTTGTGCATTTTTTTAAAGGAAAACATTCATTTTATATGAAAAATAAAATTAGATTATCATCAGGCTTTGATGGCAATGCTTTATGCCAGAAGAAAATGGAATAATATACTTGATAATCTCAGTGACAGAATATGTGAATCAAGGATTTCATATCCAGTAAAACTGACTTTCAGATATAAACAGTGTAAGACAAACTATTATCAACGTTAAAGAATTCAGGAATGTTCTTATGAGCACTTCCTTAAGAATCTACCAGGCAAAGAACACTGACAACCAAAATGAGAAATAGCAACATCAGCACTGACAGTGAGCATTAAGTTTATAATTACATTTAGAATCAAAAGAAAAGAATTACTAAGTTAAAGAGGGGGTCCGGATTGGGAACTCAGGTACACTTATGGCTGATTTATGTCAATGTATGGCAAAATGAGTACAGTATTGTAAAGCAAAACAAACTAAAAAATAAAAATTAAAAAAAAAAAAAAGGAAAATATAGTATGTAATTGTTATATACTCGGACCTTGTAGTTCAACTACCAGAAAATGAGCAAGGAATGAGGATGGCTCATGCAAAAATCACTCATAAATGTGACCCATAAGCATACTGATAGTCACTGTATTAGTATTGTCATTCTAAGACTACTATATGTATAATTTCTTAATAAAGAAAACAAGATATTATAGCATAAATCTAATTCTGCAAACCCCTATGTTCTTGAGGAAAGGTGAAGTAAAATCCTGTCACACTTAAATTGATTTGAAAATATCAGTATAAATCCCCAAGATACATTATCTTTGGATATGTATACATTTAAACATATATATTTCTGTATGTTTCACTCTGCCAACATAATTAATTTTATTAAAATGCCTAGGAACAATGACCAGTCCAAGACAAATAAACATCCCTACCATCCAGACTTTAATCCTGAAATTCAATTTTCCACTAAACCATTCAGCTTGATTTCTTAGAAAAGTGTGATTCTAGGGCTGAGACAGGAAATATGTAAGATAAATGCAAAAAATCTTGTCAGATCAGATAGTAAATACAAGTAAGCCATCAAGAACTAGTAGGGTCCTGCCAAAACACTCAAAAGTCAAATGGAAGAGGTTTCCATTGGCCAGAAATGAGACNAGTATGATTCTAGGGCTGAGACAGGAAATATGTAAGATAAATGCAAAAAATCTTGTCAGATCAGATAGTAAATACAAGTAAGCCATCAAGAACTAGTAGGGTCCTGCCAAAACACTCAAAAGTCAAATGGAAGAGGTTTCCATTGGCCAGAAATGAGACAACTGAGTTTCAATAAGACAATATTCCCAACAGGCTGAAATATACCAAAATACATTTAAAACTATGAGTCCTTTATAAAGACAGAGGGAAAAAGCCAATGGGTCTCTAGAAGATGACTGAAAACCAACTCAGTCCCCTGGAAACTGGTAAATTAAGAAAAATAAGCATCTATACTGCCTTCCTTATATGAATTCTACCATTGGGTAAATACCATAAAAGATGGGGAACAGCAACATTTCATAAAACTATTCCATCTAATAAATGAAAACAAAATACTAAACTTACATATATCAGCAGTTCCCAATTAGCATGAATGGTTGCTAACATACAANCCTGGAAACTGGTAAATTAAGAAAAATAAGCATCTATACTGCCTTCCTTATATGAATTCTACCATTGGGTAAATACCATAAAAGATGGGGAACAGCAACATTTCATAAAACTATTCCATCTGATAAATGAAAACAAAATACTAAACTTACATATATCAGCAGTTCCCAATTAGCATGAATGGTTGCTAACATACAAGAGTTACATTGTAACTCATGAGGGAGAGAGGGAGAGATTCTGGCCAGGATGAGGGGACTGAGATAAAACCAGATAGTACGTGTCTCCTTAATGACAAACCAAGACAACCAATAGGTTTGCCAAGGGATCTAACCCATCAGGTCTTTGGAACCAGCTGCCAACATGCAAGAAGTCAGAGGGCAGAGGAATGTGAGCAATAGCCTAGCACTAAGTATGAAATTACCAATCCAGAGTGGGAAATCCTGACGTTAAATGAACTAAGTTCTTCAACAAATGAATTCCAAAGAAGAAACAGAGAGAAATTTTATGTTAAAAGATATAAAGGGCTTTCTTGGTGGCTCTGTGGTAAAACATCAGCCTGCCAATACAGGAGACGTGGGCTCAATTCCTGGCTTGGGAAGATCCCCTGGAGAAGGAAATGTAACCCACTCCAGTATTCTTGCCTAGAAAATCCCATAGACAGAGAGCCTGGTGGCTACAGTCCATGGGGTCACAAAAGTCTCAGATATGATTTAGCAACTAAACAACAACAAAAGATATAAAGGGCACAGCAAATATGTAAACAAGGTGTTAGACTACAGGGATGCGAAACTGGTAAAGAAGCTCAAAGGAGGGATTAACACAAAAATCAAGGCAGTAAAAGGGACCCTATATTCTTCTTCTTTTCCAAACTTATCTGTACTAACTTTTTCAAGTTATATTTTGGATCTCTTTACGTACTGCTGGTACAGTATGAATTAGATATTACTGTTTGTAGTTGTACTTAATAAATTGTCATTAATCAGATGAATGACTAGGTTCAGTGAGGTGATTAGGATTAGAATAAGGCAAAT
>SJYA01008593.1:0-15952 GCA_006410615.1 Neotragus moschatus
TTACTAGTTATACTCGTTTGTCATATATATATTTGTGGTCATTTACATTTATAGGTTTTCATTTAACGTTTAATTTGCATATAGGTTCTGCCAGGTGGTGTTCCTGTAGGTACTAGTTGTTAATTTCGTGTTTGTTTTTTGTTAATTGCTGTGATTCACTTCCTTGTTCTTTATTGTTCTACTAAGAAAAACCTAGACAATTACTTATCATTTATTAAAAATTATTAAGATATATATGCAATCTAATCATTTACATATTATTGGTAATATTAGTATGAAATTGTGTAGAATTCAAACTGCATATAAACTCAAAATTATGTAATTATTATTTTTTTTAATTCATGAACCATTAATAATTCATCATGTTATTTCAAAGATCCTAATGTGAGGGTTGAACTCTTTAAACAAGGTACTTCTGAAAACTACTGTCAGCTAATTCAAGTTGACAGATGAGATGAACTTTCTTGGCATTTTCTTGCTTTGCTTTACAATTTATATGTATGCACATAAGTATGCAGTTATATATGTGTATATATATTTATATATGTACATATACATCTCTGTGTTGTGTGTGCATACATCTGAGGATGCATATTATCTTGTGTGTGCATGAATTTGTTATATCATATTTTGAGTCTCATTGGAAACCCCAAATTGGTTTTAAATCCAATAGACTGTCATATTTGAACATATTTCTCCTATGCAGTAGGATTTTGAAGTTTTATGTTTATGTGTTAGTTTACCTTTGTGTTTATGCATGTGCTTACTTTTGCATTAATTCTATTTGTGCTGTGAATAAATATTGGAGTTTATTTTGCCCTCCCAGAAAATAATACACAAATCAACAAACTAGTATAGTGTGCTTTTGGTGTCTATGGAATGTATACTTTAGAGTAAAATAATATTACTGTTTATTGGGAAAAGGTTGTTGTAATAATCAGCCCTATGTGTATATTTTGATCTAGAGAACTAATATTTACTTTAAATAAATTAATCGAGACAAGGACTACATAAAATACACTGTCCCTATCAGAATTATAAACCAGAGTATTCTCTTCATTTACACTCATTGTATACCACACCTGAAACTAATCATTACAAATGAATCTAAGGTGTTAAACTTTGAGAGACAACTGGGTGATTGTCAGCTAAATGCTTATTCACTCATAGCATCTATGCATGCTTGATACATATATAGATTTTAAGAAGTTACTATTTTGAATATTAATTAGCTTCAAAAGTTATATTTTAACCAAAAATTCACTGTGCAAGGCAGATTGGAGTAAGCTCTCTAACATGCCACGTACAATGTTAACGTTATGCATTATGTTATATGCATATTTTTACATAAAACAGTCTGCGGTTCTGGGAAATGTTATTTTAGTATTCTAGCTAGTTATTATAAAAGCACTTGAAAGAGAGACAATTATCAAAAATTCTTTAGTATTTCTTGTTATCAAATATGAGAGAGCCTGTTTATGAAGTCCTGATGTGTATGTTATCTTCAAATGGGAAGCACTTGATGGTGAAAATCTTGTTGCTTTCATAAATACACGAAATAGCGTGGTTTGTGACACAATCATACCACAGTCACACATACATGCACTAGTTTACAACCCAGTACTCATTACAGTATTGCATTATCACAGCACCTGACATAAAAATTGCTTAAAATGTGGTATGTGAATGACTATATCTAACAAATTTACTAACAGAGGTTACAATTGAAAAGAAGAAGAGAGAGTGAGAGAGGGTTAGTTATAAAGGAAATAGAGATTGACTGATGGATTTGAATGAAGAAAAAGAAGTAAGCATTTGGCAAGCAAATCATGTAGCAAAACTTGCCCTACTTAGATTACTTATAGTGTAAATATATGAATTAAAGAAGCTATATTTGTAGGAGTCATTGTTGGTACAGTCAGAGAACAGAAAGAAACTTTATGAATTTAAAAGTCTAGTGATTTTACCTTGATAGGTAAACACTAAAAAAGAGCAGTTACTTGTATTTATTGCATTTTCTCTTAACTGAAAATGCATGCTAACTAAAATTTGTGATCATTTAAAAATAATAATTGAATTTATTACAATTGGCTCTAAAATATAATAAGAATCCCCAAAATGTGGTTTAAAGTATGTTTAATGTGCGTTTTACAATTTACCTTTTAAAATAATTTTAAATAACATATTTGATTTAACCAAATACTCCAGCCATGCTTCCTATCCATGCTGAGCTGCTGAGATTATGACAGCTGAAGTGTCCACTAGAATATAATGTCAGTGTGAAGCCTCTTTATTTTTTCCAACTGTTAACAACTTTGGTTATTTTATAATAAATGGATCAAAGGAAAATTATTATCTTTAGCATTTTTTAATATTCCAAGATAAATATAGCACACTGACCTCATATAAAAATTGTGGACAAGAAAGCTGCCATGATATGGCTAAGTAATATCTCCTAATGAAGATACCATAAATACATAACATGTCAGGTTCAAATGAAACTATTCACTCCAAGGTTATTTGAAATATACACGTATTGAAACTTTAGGTAGGTATAAAATGTCTGCGGGTCAAGTTATGCACACCTTTTAATATAGCAGCATACATTTCAACTTTCTCACTTCTACATAGAAATTTTTTTTTAATGAGAGTTTCTAATTTTTTTTTTAATCCACAATATATTTAACAATTCTGGACTGTCTTCTCCGCCCTCAGCCTTTGATGATATCTGATAGAAAAGTAACCTGTGATTTTACATCACCTTTCACACCGTAATATTTTTAAAGCTGCCATAATTTATAAAACACCTTACCTCCCTGTTTGTTCTTATTTTTCATAGCCTTCCTGATAGTCCACACTCTCTCAATAATCCCCTTTTGTTTACTGCACCTTCCTTTCTTGTCTACTACGCAGATACCAATCCAAGCCTTCCCATTTTGTGTCTTTGTTCTTTCTCTGAATTGCAGATATTATTACCTTATCTTTCAGAGATGGCAATAAGATTGCGAAGGATTTCCAATGACTAGTTAATTACCTGTGTTTTGAACTTTCGCAATCACTTTCATTTTATGTAGATATCATTTTTTACTAAACCTTTTTATCAGACAAGTGTCAATTCAAATATTTGAATTTAATCATCAGAACATTTTAATCAAAATAAATATTATGTTTCCCCCTGGAGAATATTTACATTAAAATAATAAAGAACAACCATAATATTTATAATGAATTATACATAACCAATTTTATTTCTAACTTACATTAAACATGAGAACATAATAATAATATGCATGTGTGCAGTTTATTTCTACAAATGAAGTAATTGTAAATTTCTACAGCTAAAATTCTGGGCTTCAGTTTCCTTTTCTTGTGTTTATTTCTTATTTCTCAAGTCCAATGAAGTTCTGGAAAATATTGATATTAAATAATCAGTAAGAACATATTGTTAGACTGTTTTATGTCTTAGTCTTCCTATTATTTTTGCTTTCATTCACATTAATTATGCCAGTACTTATTTAAGTATTTTCCACAAATGAGTAATTATCTTTGAATCATTTTACTCAACTCTGAACAAATTTCTAATTGAAGCTCTCTTTTCTTTAGAAAATTTTTAATGCAGTTATATTCGTAATAAATTTGAAAAATGAATTTCCAGGTAATGAACTAATAACTATATTGTTTATTAACATTTTAAATAATGGCTTTTTTTTTTGTTTAAGACGAAAGATCCAGAGCTTCACCTTTTTTTGAATGATTACACTTCAGTCTTCACTGTCACACAGACTGGAATCACTCGCTACCTCACCTTACTTCAACCGGTGGATAGGGAAGAACAGCAGACTTACACCTTTTCGGTAAAGAGATTTCATATATATACATACACACACATATAAATGCATATGTATGCAAGAGAAAGAGTTGTTTGTTTAAAACTGAAAAGGTCAATGATTCGAAAAGAAAAACGCCGTGTTTTCAATTAATAACAGAGAATATGAATAATAAAATTTTCCTCAAAAGTATTTCTTTTTTCTCAGTTTGTATAGTTTAATTACTCTTCCTTCCAATGGAAGAAAGATAAATTTTGAGATAAAAAAAAAAAATGGAAGTCTCACTCTTCACCATCCACTCACCATTGACTTAAATTGAGGTATTATAAAGTAGAATCAACAAAGTAAAAATTATTTTCTAACATTTGTTTATATATTTATTGTTATTGGATTTTTAGGTTTGTCTTAGGGTTAGGCCAGTGGTTCTCACTAGACAAGATCCCTGCTCCCACCGCCCTGCCCAGAACCATTTTGCAATTTCTGGAGACATTTTTGGTTATTCTTTTGAAAAGGTGCTACTGGCATCTGGTGGGTAGACACTGACAATACTGAGAGACATAATACATAGGACAGCCCCCCACAAGAAGAATTCTTAGGTTAGATTAACCTAGAGGAGAAAGAGAGAGAAACAGAGAGAAAGATTGACAGCAATTTAAATTAGAGGTTAAAAGGGAGTTCTATTATCATCCAAATTTCTGAGCTAGATTTTATTCAAATATAGGAAAAAATGAGCTGATAGAAAACTATAGGAAATGGAATTTATTTAAGAATTTTGTTTGTTTGTTTTTTCTGGAGAAACTTATACAGCAGACTCAGAGGTTCCAGAAGATCTAAAAATCTACAGTTAAAACTTAGATACAGAGTAGATTTAAGAAGTCATTCAGGATCACAATGGTATTATTAGAGCACTGACTTTTTGTGAGACTTTCTTTAAAAGTTAATAATATAGTTAAAATGTCACTATTAATGAATGCCAATGGGCCCTTTAAAATTTGTGATTTTTGTGAATTATTAGATAATAATATTACATGTTTAGGGCATCTAGTTTCTTGATTATATAAGCATGTTGCTGTAAAAGCAACTATTGCATTGTATATAAAATATGTGAGAGTATTTCCCTATTCATTTTTTAAGGTTAAATAGTTAATTCCTAAGAATTAGCAATGTTGGCCCATTTCAAGCCTCTAGAATACTTTATATATCAGGTTATTGAAAGTATGATTGGAATTTAATATATAAAAATCAAGCAGAATCCTCGATAGTTGCTTCCTAGCACATAAAACACTTTGATTTTATGTACTATTATAGTTTTATTACTTCCTTTTATCAGAAAAAATGTTAGTGTCCTTTTGAAACTGTAAAAAATATGAGAAACTTTTCAAATTGTGGGAGTGAATTCTACACTGCTTGTATTTGCATGACTTCTCTATTAAATTTATTTTTCTACCCCCAAAGATAACAGCATTTGATGGTGTTCAAGAAAGTGAGCCGGTCATTGTCAATATTCGGGTGATGGATGCCAATGACAACACTCCAACCTTCCCTGAAATATCCTATGATGTCTATGTTTATACAGATATGAATCCTGGGGACAGTGTCATACAGGTAATTACCCATATGATATGAGGATATATTTGAAACAATTACTTCCATTGGTTAAGAAATTGCTTAAGAAATAAAAGTGGATTTCAGGGTTATCCTATGGCATAATTTAGCTTAAAAAGATTTACATTTATATTTGCTTTTTCAATGAAAGTGCACCTGTACGCACTTTAAAGTAGAATTAACTAGATACACAAATAGCAATTTGGCCTATTTATAGATTGATTTTTAAAATGTAACATTCTATGTTGAACATGACAAAGTGAATACAGTAATATACTGAAGTTTCAAGCATTAAACATGTAGTATAAAACTTCAAATTATTTTAAACTATTGTGAAAATGGGTTAAATCTTTGTGATCCCATGGACTGTAGCCTGCCAGGCTCCTCTGTCCATGGGGATTCTCCAGGCAAGACCACTGGAGTGGGTTGCCATGCCCTCATCCAGGGGATCTTCCCAGCCCAGGGATCAAATCCATGTCGCCTGCATTGCAGGCAGACTCTTTAACATTTGAGCCACCAGGGAAGTCCATGAATACTGCAGAGGGTAGCAGATCCCTTCTCTAGGGGATCTTTCCAACACAGGAATCCAACTGAGGTCTACCAGCTGAGCTACCAGGGAAGCCCAAATTTCCCTTAAAGTAAATACAAATAAATATATTATTGGACAATACTCTTAGACATTGATTACTTGGACCTAAAATGGAATAACTACAATAGGAAATATTAAGATTCTATAATAAATGGTATCCTTGAAAACACAGAAATCTGGCAAAATCTTTACCTTGATTTGTTTCATTTTTATCATTAGCTGTACTCATTAGCTGTATTTATTACATTTTGGTGAATTGCAAGTTATCTCAAATTTATTTTTAAATATTCTGTGTATACATTGTAAAGAAGTAGTAATATTCTTCCTTGAGGATTTTTAGAACTCTGGAGAATAGCTAACTCTACTCTAGTACTTTTCAAAGTGACTGTGTGTGTATGTTAGTCGCTCAGTCATGTCCAACTCTTTGAGACTCCATGGCCCACCAGGCTCCTTTGTCCATGGGATTCTCCAGGCAAGAATACTGGAGTGGGTTGCCATTTCACATCAGAATCATCTAGGTGTCTACTGAGAAATACAGATGAGCAACATTCACTCTAGCTTTCATGGATCTGAAGCTCCATATGTGATACTTAGGTAATCAATAAAAAAAAAAAAAGAAAACCCCAAAGATTTCAGTTGCTCAGTAATGTAAAGACTACTGATCTCTACTTCCCTCTACACCTGAGACTCAGACTTAATAATTTGAAATTGCTCTCAAGCCAGGAAAGTCATGATCCTATATATTTTTTAGAGTATTGTAATTGCTCTAAATTATTACTAAAATTTATATACAATATATGTTATGTAACAATATATGATACATAATATGTTTATATATAATATAATCTATTACATAGTGTAGTATATAAAGAATAACAAATGAATTTATATATCTGTATATTTTAGTATTATATATTTCAGAGGAGTAAAAGAAAAGCAGTCCAAATCCCTTAACAATGTACCTAAGTCTTCATGATCTGAATCCTTTCCTTCAAGCTTCGTCCTTGCCCTTCTATTCATATATGTATGTTTCAGTCCTACTCAACCACCTCTTCCAGTTACCTGAATGTGTCTTGCTCATTCCCATTTTGTCCAATTTTTTCCTTTACCTTGATCTCTTTCCCTTCTATTCATAGCTTCATTACTTTCTTTGTTCTTTAGACATTTTTGCTTTCTGAAGAAGTATTCCTTAATAGTTTTCTGTAGATAATTCCTAGTAATTCTTTTTTCATTAATAAATGTTTATTGCAGGCACTCTTTTAATCATTGGGACATAGTGGTGAGCAAGAACAAGACCCTTTTACAGTGAAATGAGATAGAAAACATACAAATAAGAAGTATACAAAAATGTTAATTTCAGAAATTGATCAATTTAATGGAAGGAATTAAACAGGATAATGTAATAAAGAAGATGAAGTGAGGCAAGACAGACATAGGTTAAATTTTATCTTCAAGGAAACCCCCAATAATGTAATACCAAAATAATATTGCCTCTCATAAGCTAAGTTCTCATGGAAAACACTATCTGGTCATTACCTGATAACATTTCTTTTTTTTAATCCCTTGCTAACTAGCAAAACTGAGATTTAAATTCGGCATTTGGGGGCAACATACTTCAAGATGAACTGAATGAATCTTGATTACCTTAAGCTAATCATGTTAATCCCATTCCCTTTGACTATTGGTTTAGGAATAATAATCATATAACAGCATTCTTAGTCATTAGACTTGAAGGAATATCTATTAACAGGTTCTGGAAAATTTTTCCTTTGTTTTTACAAAGGGATAAAGGAAGAGACATTCCTGTCTTTGAGCTGTTCTGTGTGCAGATGTAATGCATGGAGCTGCTACAGCCCTCTTGTTACTTTGAAGAGACTAGGTTTAAAGCCACAGCCAATATATTAGTTGAAAGAAGGAAGGAACCTGGGCTTATAACGGTTTTGATGAGTTCTGAAATAAACAATCTTAACAGGAGCTGTCTCAATATTTCTCGTGTGGTGAGATATTTAGTGAAGCCATTTTGAGTTTATTTTTTCTCAGCCCAAAGCATCATAATTGACTTTTTCTTCATTAATAGTTCCTTCATTAATAGCCCACCAAAAATATACTAGTTTACAGCCAATATACTGTGATTACAACAGCATGTCTTCATTAGTGTGAAATGTCTAGGAAGAAATAGTTAACTGTATGTCTCATGGCTTTTGTACACTATTTTCTATTAACAAAGGACACTTCTTATCTGATCTTTTATAAGGCTAACTCTCCTCATACAGGACCCAGCTCAAAATATCACCTCCTCAAGGAAAGCTTTCCTAATAGCTTAGTGTCGATAGCCTTCCAATATACACTATACACATACACCGACATCACAGTTCTTATTCTATAACTTGCTTTCTCTAATTACTTTTAGAGCCACTACGGCCACCTAAGATTATCTTTTCTTCTTGTCCCCACTCCACACTAAAAATCCCATTAGTGATCATCTGTCTTGTTTGCCACTCTGACACCAGCACATACCTAGCCTTGCAGTAAATATTTATTCAAAGGATAAATTATTATCTATTTTGCATGAACTAAAGTGAAAGTGAAAGTCTCTCAGTTGCGTCCGACTCTTTGCGACCCCCTGAACTATACAGCCCATGGAATTCTCTAGGCTGGAATACTGGTGTGGGTAGCCTTTCTCTTCTCCAGGGGATCTTCCCAACCCAGGGATCAAATCCAGGTCTCCCTCATTGCAGGCGGATTCTTTACCAGAAACTAATTGTTAACATAGTTTAGAAATAATGCAGTGCCATCTCTACTGTATTTATTGGGTTAAGATATGCTTTCTTCAGTGATATAGAAAAGGGTAATATTATAGACTGAACAGTGAAAATGCATGTTATGTGAATGTCTCCTTCTGTGTATATGGTAGTGGGGAAAAGGTTTCAAACAGCCACAGTATGTTTTATTTATATCTTGGCATGACACTTGTTATATTAATGAAATCTGTCTTTTTAACCCGTTTTTCTTGAGGGCACAACTGAAATTTGTCTATTTCTATATCNAGGCGGATTCTTTACCAGAAACTAATTGTTAACATAGTTTAGAAATAATGCAGTGCCATCTCTACTGTATTTATTGGGTTAAGATATGCTTTCTTC
This sequence comes from Neotragus moschatus, assembly GCA_006410615.1. Lineage (NCBI taxonomy): Eukaryota > Metazoa > Chordata > Mammalia > Artiodactyla > Bovidae > Neotragus > Neotragus moschatus. The sequence continues at coordinate 9,165 of SJYA01008593.1, forward strand.
AGTGATATAGAAAAGGGTAATATTATAGACTGAACAGTGAAAATGCATGTTATGTGAATGTCTCCTTCTGTGTATATGGTAGTGGGGAAAAGGTTTCAAACAGCCACAGTATGTTTTATTTATATCTTGGCATGACACTTGTTATATTAATGAAATCTGTCTTTTTAACCCGTTTTTCTTGAGGGCACAACTGAAATTTGTCTATTTCTATATCCACAAACTCTGTATCCATATAGTAGATGCCCAAACTAATGGATGCATAATAAATGTTTATTTGAGGATGAAAGAAAGGAAAATCTGTAAACAAGTAGATCTGAATGAATGGAGAGGAAAAAGGGTATTGGCCTTTATTTCTAGTCAGTTGATGGACCTCGAGAGCTACATTTATCTTCACTGAGGCATTCTTTCATAGGGAGTAAAATTATGGTTTGTAGAGATAAAGGAATGAAAATTACTGTCATGTTCTTATTTAATTAGATCTGATTTTCATCTCTATAATAACATAATTGGAAATAAAAGTAAGTTTATATAGAAAAACAGCCCACAGGGAACTGGAACGTGTAACTAAGAAAACGATAGCAATTATGTGATGGAACCATATCTCAAAATTCTTTGCCCTGGGAGATCAAAAGCTTACTTCTGGCATTTGCAGACTACAAAAGTTAATTTCCCTTATGTATCTCTTTTTAAAACACATTTGCCCTGCCTGTAAAATTCATAGTTTATATATTTCCCTTTGAAAATCTATTTGAATATAGATTGTTATTTGTGTTTACATGCTTCTAATTTTTAATTTATTTAAATGGCAAAAAATGAAGCTTTCTAATTAATATTTTTAATGTTATTCCTGCCATGCATATTAGAGCTGCTTTGTTTTATTAAATAAGATCTCTCTGGGTGACTCTACTGTGTATTGCCATACTATTTAAATAAAAATATCTCAAGGTGTAGTTCAGGGTGTTGTAAAAAGAGTGGTGTGGCTATAATACATCCTCCAAGGGTCTAGAAATAAAATAGTTTTCCCATTGAGAGAAAAGTTTTAAAACAGAGCAAAATAATTCAGAACTGTGATTTGCAACCACCTTTTAAGGGTCATAATTTTTTTTTTTTCTTTTACTCCATTCACCACTAACTCTTCCATAACCCTCCCATTCCTAAGTAACTCAACAGAAAATCGATTAGTTTCCTCTTTGGTAATCCACCTGCAATGCAGGCGATCCTGGTTTGATTCTTGGGTCAGGAAGATCTGCTGAAGAAGGGATAGGCTACCCACTCCAGTATTCTTGGGCTTCCCTTGTGACTCAACTGGTAAAGAATCTGCCTGCAATGCGGGAGACCTGGGTTTGATCCCTGGGTTGGAAAGATCCCCTGGAGAAGGGAAAGGCTACCCACTCCAGTATTCTGACCTAGATAATTCCATGGACTATATAGTCCATGGGGTCGCAAAGAGTCAGACACAACTGAACAACTTTCACTTCACTTGGTTAGTAATTTGTTGTCCAAAAGAGGGAAAATATTAGAAATAAAAGACACAATGAGCAGTGTCCAGCAAAGAGGGCCTTGGATGACAGATTTTTAAGTATTACATTTTCAGTGTAGACATGAGACTATCTTGGCCTGATATAAGTACATAATTATTTGAGTCCACTGTCTTCTTATTATAAGGTAGCTATCCTTGTCCACATGCATGGATCAGTCATAAAAAATGTATTATCCAGGTTCTTATTTCAAGTTCTCAATTATAAACTAGTTTTCTGACTTTATATCTATTTTGCTTGATTACTGTGCAAAGGAACAGGGTGATTCTGACATGTATGGTTCATGAAATGTGCTTACAGGAGCACTCCCGCAAAACAGCAGCTGCATTTTTCACAACTGGCAGCGTAATCAGATTATGAGCACATCTTATGTTTGGAAAGAAATTACCAGCTTGAGGGAGTATGATTCTTTCTTTAGGTCAGGGAGCGTATTTTATGTTGACAAAAGACAATTTTGTCAACCACCAATGAAATCTTCCAGGTTGATGCTAATGGATATCACACTCTCTTGTCTTAAAATCTCATTTCACACATTGATAGTTTTTTTTGAAAAGCCAATTACTCTGTATTAGAGATACAGATGTGGATATATAAGACATAGATTTTAATTTCTGTAGTTAGCTATCCAGTCTCTACTTCAAAGATATTCTTCCTAGACTTTTACAGTTCTCTTCAATCAATGGTTTTAATCCTATCTGAGTATTTGTTAGAAGTTTACCTGAGAAACTTTTAAAAATATTGATGCCTGGACTACATCCTGAGATGTTTTTATTTGAATGATATTGCAACATGTCTTAGAGTCACTCGGAGAGATCTCATCTAATAAACTAAAGCAGCTGTAATATGCAGGCAATCTTGAGAAAAAAACTGCCTCAGAATTTAACAATATTTTACACTCTCTGAAAAATAAAATCTAAACTCATTTAAATGGAATCCTGTATGTAGCTGANATTTGAATGATATTGCAACATGTCTTAGAGTCACTCGGAGAGATCTCATCTAATAAACTAAAGCAGCTGTAATATGCAGGCAATCTTGAGAAAAAAACTGCCTCAGAATTTAACAATATTTTACACTCTCTGAAAAATAAAATCTAAACTCATTTAAATGGAATCCTGTATGTAGCTGAGTCCTTTGATTCTCATGCCACTGATTTTCTTTTTCTTCGGTTCTTACTTGCTTCTGTCATGTTTCTTACTCGTCACTGCTTTAAAGCCCATCCTTTCCCCTCACCTTTACCTTTGCTCAGCTAATTAGTCCATTTCTTTCCATTCTATCTGACTACAATAATCTCTTCCTTTCTACTGATTTTTACCTTTGGGCTATAATCCTCCCATGCCCTCATCTATAAACAGTTTTCCCAGATAAGACTTCATTCTACTATTTTTGTTATTATTTAGGCACTTAGTTCTGTCTGACTCTTTGTGACCCCTTGGACTGTAGACCGCCAGGCTCCTCTGTCCTTGGAATTCTCCAGGCAAGAACACAGGAGTGAGTTACCGTTTCCTTCTCCAAGTGATTCTTTCTAATCTAGGGATCAAACTTGTATCTCCTACACTGACAGGCTAGTTCTTTACCACTGAGCCACCAGAGAAGCCTACTATAAAACTCTGAATTTCCAGCTCTGATGTATTTAGACATTTGGATTAATTGATCAATTTAGAAATTTTATTATTCATTTATTTATGAATCATTAATACATAGTTATAAATCTGATCTTCACTCACATCATACTACTAAAATCATACAAAATCATAAATCTAATTCATCTATCTCTAATAGTATGTATTTCTAATAGTATATAAATAAAATAGTATGTATTACTCAGTACTTAATTATGTAAAACTCTTTACTCCTTTACAGAAAATTTCTGATTCTCATCCTAGTTCTCTGGTGACTGAGGGATCTTCTTGCTGGGTTCTTATTCAATCCTCAGTCTTTCAGTATTAACATTTGCAAAAATCAATACACAGCTTTCCTCTCTTTTACCTACTCCCAAGTTTTCAGTCATTATTTCTATGAGAAACCCAGGTACTCATGTTATCCAAATTCTTGGACAAGGCAAGATAGACTTTTGACAGGCAGCAGAAATTTAACTATTCCAAGATAAACTGACAATATATTATCCTTCTTCCAATACAGAAACATGAACACACATACAAACTCAAATATACATGTTGCTATTAGTCACTAAGTCATGTATGGGCTTCCCTGATAGCTCAGTTGGTAAAGAATCCACCTGCAAGTCAGGAAACCCAAGTTTGATTCCTAAGACAGGAATATCCACTGGAGAAGGGATAGGCTACCCTCTTCATAATTTTTGGGTTTCCATTGGGGCTCAGGTGGCAAAGAATCCACCTGCAATGTGGGAGACCTGGGTTCAATCCCGGGGATGGGACAATCCTCTGGAGAAGGGAAAGGTCACTACAGTATTCTGGCCTAGAGAATTCCAAGGACTGTATAGGTCATGGAGTTGCAAAGAGTTGGACATGGCTGAGAGACTTTCACTTTAACTTTCTTTCAAGCCATGTACAGTTCTTTGCAACCTGATGAACTGCAACACGCCAGGGTTTCTTGTCCATCACTATCTCCCTGAGTTTGCTCAAACTCATTTCCATTCAGTCAGTGATGCCATCCAACTATCTCATCCTCTGTCACTCCCTTCTCTTCCTGCCCTCAATTTTTCCTAGCACCAGGGTCTTTTCCAATGAGTCAGTTCTTGGCATTGGTTGGCCAAAGTAGTGAAGCTTCAGCTTCAGCATCAGTCCTTCCAATGAATATTCAGGGTTGCTTTCCTTTAGGATTGATTGGTTTGCTCTCCCTGAATCCCAAGGGACTCTCAAGAATATTCTCCAGCACCACAGTTCAAAAGCACCAGTTCTTCAGGGCTCAACCTTCTTTATGGTCCAACTCTCACACCCATAGATGATTAGTGGAAAAGCCATAGCTTTGACTATATGGACTTGTCAGTCAAATAATATGGATCTTTGTCAGCAAAGTAATGCCTCTGTGTTTTAATACGCTGTCTACGTTTGTCACAGCTTTTCTTCCAAAGAGCAAGTGTCTTTTAGTTTCATGCCTGTATGCCTACAGTAAGAAAAGTCAAATATATATAACCTGTCATCTTTGGGGGCAATTACACTTTGCAGAGCCCAATTAATCTTGAATTACATAGGCTTCAGATCAGCAACCACAGTCACATTTATCTTTTTCCTGCTTCACCTTCATACATACAGATGATTGTCTGGTTTCTAAAATTGCTATTTCAAAATGTATACATGTCACCATTTCCTTTTCCATGCCTGTACATTGCCATAAGTTAGGTTGCTACAGTAGACTCTGACTGACAACCCTATTTCTGCAAATTCCCCACAACACTGATATAATGATTATTCTAAAACACAGACATGAATCAGAACAGGTGCTTATACTACTGAAGGAAGAGCCTAATCTCCACACATGCAGTCAAGAACAGCTGTGAAATACTGCAGGTTCTTTTGTTTCACCACACGCTACATCTCTCCATGTAACCAACTTTGCTACTACATATAGAGGGTTTGTTTTGTTTAACTCCAGCATAGGATACCCTTTCCATTCTACGCTTATTGACATCTCTCTCAAGTTTTAAAGTTTAATCCAAATTATACCCTTTCCATTCTTTTTTACACATAATTCAAATATTATTTTTCAGATAAAGTCTTTATTTTCATAGCAAGTCAAAATTCATTATTCTTTCCATCATACTTCCACATATCCAGTGTATCTCCAATGCATTTTATTGTACCTCGCATTAAAGTTAGCTTTTACATCCCTTTCTGTTCTACTGAACCATCAATTTCTTTTAGTGATCTGTAACCACCTGTGATTGGCACAATGACTTCCATACAGATCAGGTTTACCAAATATTCATTGAATTTATCCCCTCAATTCATTTGCTCTCAAAATTTAGAAAAAGTCACATTCTAGAGATACACTCTGTTTGGCCTAAGAATTCTCTCCACCACACACAAAGTGTTATCTCCCATTACCCTTTCTCAAAAGTCCTGTAAAGCTTTCACCTTTGCCAGCTGATCTGAGTCTAGGTTGTTGGGGAGAGCACTGAAGGTTCATGTAGTTCTCAGGATTTTCTTTGGCATTCGAGCCCTTTTCATGTCTTATCTATGCATGTGTTTAGTGTTAGAGATGTGTGGAAAGCTTATCCAGCCTTTCTATTGGACTCTCATTTTCTGTTTATTTCTTCTAAATTTATGGCTTGTTCTCAGCTTACCAACTGGGATCACAACTTGCACTGACAGACTGGAGGCTGTTTCTCATTCAATTCTCACTATAATTGTTTCTTTTATTAACTCTACATCAAATTAACTATGGCATCTCTTGAAGAACATCTGCTGCTTTTCAGTCCCATCCTTATAAAACCCATATGCCCACGATACTTGAGGTGAAGAGTGGTAAGGGGATAAGGTACCACTGAAATAACGAGGTCGTTAGCTCCTGCTTTACCTACCTATAGTCACAGCATTTCTTCTTGAATATTATTCCCAATTCGTCTGCTTTAGTGAATCTTTAGAGCCCTAAATGTTTTTTGACATTTTTGCTTAGATTTTTTACTTACCTTTTGGGGAAAACAAACTATCTGATTTACTTACATCATTGGAACCAGAAATCCTGCCTCCTAGCTCCAAATACTTGCCATTTTAATACAGCAATTTCAATCAGATAGTAATAATGAGACCAGATAAATCAAATCCCTTATGATTATACAGTTTAAGTGACAAGTAGATTAAAGGGACTAGATCTGATAGACAGAGTTCCTAAAGATCTTTGGGCAGAGGTTCCTAACACTGTACAGGAGGTGGTGATCAAAACCATTCCCAAGAAAAAGAAATGCAAAAAGGGAAAATGTTTGCCTGAGGAGGTCTTACAAATAGATGAGAAAAGAAGAGAAGCAAAAGGCAAAGAAGAAAAGGAAAGATATATCCATCTGAATGCAAAGTTCCAAAGAATAGCAAGGAGAGATTAGAAAAAGTTTCTTAAGTGATCAATGCAAAGAAATAGAGGAAAACAATATAGGATGGGAAAGACTAGAGATCTCTTCAAGAAAATCAGAGATAACAAGGGAACATTTCATGCAAAGATAGATACAATAAAGGACAGAATTGGTATTGACCTGACAGAAGCAGAAGATACTAAGAAGAGGTGGCAAGAATACACAGAACTATACAAAAAAGATCTTAATGATCCAGATAATCA
>SJYA01008594.1:0-16232 GCA_006410615.1 Neotragus moschatus
TGGAATGAAAACTGACCTTTTCCAGTCCTGTGGCCACTGCTGAGTTTTCCACATTTGCTGGCATATTGGATGTATCAGTGATCAAAACCAATAGAAGTCCAAATCCATGCATTTGTTGAATTTATAGGATGGTGGCATTTCAGTAAAGGCAGTGTGAACACGTGAGCACTGTTAAACACCCAATAGCACAGGTAGGTGAACAGATAGATTGTGGCTGAAATGTCTTGGAAAGAAAGAAAAGAGGAAGAAACAAAACACACACATTGCAAAAAGTTTCAGGTAGAACCAGAGTTCTACCTTGTCTACTGCCAAGACTGACAATGGGAAGTCACTGCCAGGGCTCTGAGAGCCAGAGAGCTCCTGACTGCTCTGGACTCAGGTCAGGAGCCTGGAGCAGAAACCCTGAGTGGAAGATGCTTTGAAACCCAAAGCTGCTGAAGAGATCACAGGCAGGTCTAGAAGTGAAGACTTGTTAGGGTCCCCACAGCCTGCAGATTAAACTCAAGATCTAGGTGAGATCAAACCAGTCCATCCTAAAAAAATCACTACTGAATATTCATTGGAAGGACTGATGCTGAAGCTGAAACCGTCATACTGTGGCCACCTGAGGCGAAGAACTGACTCCTTAGAAAAGACCCTGATGTTGGGAAAGACTGAAGGCAGGAGGAGAAGGGGACAACAGAGGATGAGATGGTTGGATGGCATCACTGACTCAATGGACATGAGTTTGAGCAAGTTCTAGGAGTTGGTGATGGATAGGGAAGCCTAGCATGCTTCAGTCCATGGGGTCGCAAAGAGTCAGACACAACTGAGCAACTGAACTGAACTGAATTAGGTGAGTTTGGGCCAAGAAGAACCCCAGATGCCACATGCCTAAAGACTTGAAATTTATAAATTCAAATACTGTACCATTGATAGATGTTTGTGCCTACAGACTGCCACTGGCAGAGGGGAAGGTGCCACCTGCCTAGTTTCTCGCATGGTGACACTGTGCCTGCCACCTCTCTACAAGTGAGCCACTGCTGATTGCTCAGCTCGTGATGGCCTGTCCACCTTTGCTTATCTGGTTACTCTCCCCTTCAACATCTTAGCTCAGATATTATTTCCTCTGGAAGTCTTCCCTGACTCTTTTTTTGCTAAGAGTCCACCTGAAACTCCCACTGTGCCTTGTGGCAAGATCTGTGTGCACCTGGGTTCCATGCCAAGAAGTGCCCAGCCCACATTCAGACTTCCCAGGACTCTTCTATTCCTGCCTGTGAAGGCCTCCTCAGGGCCAAGTGGAAATGTTCACCCAGAGCCCATCCACCCCTTCTGAAGCTTGCTTTAGGATCCCTGGGCACAGAATTCTCTGTACAAATGGCCCAGAGCCCACTTTCAAGGCCTTGGAGTGTGCACCCTCAGGCTCACAGGTGGCCAAAGTCCAGCTGTTTGTGTCCACATGGATGCACTCTGCACATGTGGGCTGGGAGTATGTTTGCAAGCCACCCTCTCCCCCCCAGTATGCGATAAACAGGAATGCGGCAAGAAGGGGTTGGGCTGTAGGTCAAGGACTGGCTTTCCTTCAATGCCATGTTTCTGTGTAGAGCTCCAAGGAGCCATATTTCTAGGTTCAAACCTGGTCATACGGGTGTCTGTATCAAGGGAGGAGGATAGCACATATCTAATGTGGCAATGGTCTGTTAGTTAGATTTACAAATGTCCAGTCTTGAGATGTGTGGAACACGTGCTTCATTCTTGCCCCAGGCCCCGCAAGCGTTATGGGTGGACCTGTCGTGGATGTATATACCAGAGTGCAGACCAACATATACTGAACTGTTTTGGCTCACATCTCTCCCAACTAGGAAGTGAGCTTCTAAAGGCTTTAGCTCTGTGCCCAACGAATAAGAGATGCCCCACAAATATTTATTAAGCTGAATAAAACTGAGAAGATGAAGCTCAAGAACCTGTCAGGGTGACTGAGTCATCTTCTGGAAGAAAAAAGAAGACAATTTTAGGACTCAGCCAATCTAGAAACTGGCTGTTCTCTGCCGGAGATTCTCTCAGGAATATTTCACTCCTAGTAAACAATGGGCAATAAGTGTTAACAAGAAATAAGCCTGAAAGGCAGACAGAAGACATTAATGGATTTATTTTCATCATCTCACATTTTGATATGAAAAAGGGAGGGTACGTCATATTGAAACAATCTTACAGCAGCTGTAGGAAACCTGCAAGTTAAACATTCTTACCTGAGAACTTAACAAGTGAAACAAATTAACAAATAAAACACAGGAACAAATGAAAGCACCTGATAATCAACTTTCTAGAGGCATCATAAACTTGAGACATATCCCTCTGCTAAATTTCCCTCTCCAATACCTTTCGACCAATACACATCTCCACGTCACACCAGCTTCCTCCTCGTGTGAACATCAGAGAGCCACAGACAGTGGGAAACAGCAGTAGACCAAAGGGAGGCAGAGAGACATCCCACTCTCTGCTCTTCCTGTCCACTCACATACACCCAACGCTGGTCCTAGCAGCAAAAGGGAAGTAAGTGGGGAAGGTGTCCAGACATTTGTGTTAGAGTACCCCAGAAAGCAGAATCAATAACATATATATATATATACATATACACATATAATGTGTGTGTTAGTTGCTCGGTCGTGTTCAACTCTGCGACCCCATGAACTGTAGCCTGTCAGGTTCCTCTGTTCATGGAATTCTCCAGACAAGAATACGGGAGTGAGTATCTATTCTCTTCTCCAGGGGATTTTCCTAAACCAGGGGTTGAACCCGGGTTTCCCACATTGCAGGCAGATTCTTGACCATCTGAGTGAGCCACCAGGGAAGCCATATAAATATATGTGGTATGGAATGTGTATGCTCAGTCGTGTCCAGTTCTTGGCAGCCCCTTAGACTGTAGCCCACCAGGCTGCTCTGTCCATGGAGTTTTCCAGGCAAGTATACTGGCATGGGTTGCCATTTCCTACTCCAAGGGCTCTTCCCAACCCAGCAATCAACCTGGATCTCCTGCATTGGTGAGTGAATTCTTTACCATTGTGCCACTTGGGAAGTCCATATTTGAGTGTGTGTGTATATATATATTAGATTGATATTGCTAATGATATTGATATTTCTATAGATAAATGTGTATGTAGGGAGAGATTTATAAGAAATTGCCTCACTTGATTCCAGTGGATGACAAGTGCTGGGTCTGCAGGGTGAGTGGGTAGTTGGAAACCCAGGAGAGCTAATGGCATAGCTCCATTCTGAAGGCTGGCAGGCTCAATACCCAGGAAGAACCATTGCTTCAGTTTGAATCCAAATGTAGGAAAAAGCTGGTGTCCCAGTTCAAAAACAGGAGCAAGGAATTCTCCCTTGGGTGCAGATCAGCATTTTTTGCTCCATTCAGGACTTTAGCTGATTGAATGAGCCCCACCCACATTAGGGAGGGTAATTGGCTTCACTTAGTCTACCAAAGTAAATGCCAATTCCAATCTGAAACACTCTCATCCAAAATAATGTTTGACCAGATATCCAGGCAACCTGTGGCCCGGTCAGGTTGACACATAAAATTAACCATCATAGTATCTAACCAGGAAAAGTTGTGATAAAGAAATTATGGCTGGTAATCAGTATTTTAGTCATCCCTGGTTTATTGACCTGATTAACTTTTTTCTCAGCTTCTTTAGCTTATAAAAACTAACATACTTGACTCACTTTCACCTACTAAGATTTACATTCACCTACTTTCACCTACTAAGATTTACATTCATGTCCACTATAAAATACTTACCTTTTTCAGTACAGAAGAAATAAATACTATTGAAATAAATTTCATCTATAAGAAAATAAAAGAGTGCATGTCCCTTTTAGAAATAAAATATCTGCAACCAACTTCTGGTTGTTCTGCAGATTAACCACGGCAAAGAATGACGGTGTGCTTGTGCGCCAAGTCACTTCAGTCGTGTCTGACTCTTTGCGACTCTATGGACTGTAACCCACCAGGCTCCTCAGTCCATGTGATTCTCCAGGCAAGAATACTGAAATGAGTTGCCATGCCCTCTTTCATGGGATCTTCCTGATCCAGGGATGAACTCATATCCCTTATGTCTCCTGTATTGGCTGGTAAGATTCTTTACCACTAGAACCACCTGGGAAGCCCAAACAGTGACTGGTACTATTAAAAGGCAATTCATTTCCAGGTGAAGAATTGAAAGCATACATCCAAAGACTTGTAAATGAGTGTTCACATCAGCAGTATTTAAAACATCCAAAAGGTAAAAAAAATTCAATTGTTCATCAACTGATCAATGAATAAACCAAATGTAATATATTCACACAATGGAATATTACTGTTGGAATATTATTGTATCTATCATGTTTCCCTTCTGTAGAGGTAGAATGTATTTGAAAACTTTTAAATATAGAAATGATTGTGGCAGGAAAAAGAGATCCAGAACATAAATCTCCCACCTAAATTCCAAGAGACTACTTCTAAGAATGTTAATAAATGCATAGGGAATAGTATAGGGGGCCAAAATTTGTTTTAATACTCTCATTCTTAAAGGAGACTCAAAGTCTAACAATACTCAAATATATGGGGGTCACACTGACATGAAGTCATTTTTAAAACTAAAGAAAAAAGCTGGTTTGCATGGAAAATGTTGCATACAGTGCTGAGAACTCCATGCCTCTTGAGTCACTTCTCCCAGGAGGCAGTCATGAGTGGAAAACTTATCTACCACCACCCCAGGGCAGGGACAATGCTCCATGGAGAAGTAAGCAGTGCTGAGCACATCATCAGAAAGTGTCCTTTCCAAAATTTCAGTCTAATTTCTCAAGTAGAACTATTGAACTGCATGTATAACAACTCTCTATTTGAACTAAAATACCTAATTTTTGGAGACTTGCACATAATGCTCAGTTGTGGCCAGAACAGTGATAGAGACTGAAAACAGCATTTTTATCTGATCAGGAACAGGTGGGACCAGGCCATTAGTAGAAGCAAAAGGAATATACATGCTTTTAAGTTTCTTTTACCTGTTAGTGCTTTGAAATATCCCACTTTATTCTGAAAACAAAAATCTGTTAAGTTTTCACTAAAGACATATGTCCTTTATTGCCCTCTCTAATAGAGAGGAGTGTGTGAAAAGAAAGATTTAAGCTATTGCATACCTCTACCATACTTGTACCTGGATCTTTGCCTTAATAATGCAATTAATGCTGCAAAAATAAAGACACACATGTTACATGTTATTTCTTGCTTTATGGGCATTTATCTATTCATTTTTATTGCAAAACAGTAAAAGCCCACTGCTCTGAGAGAAACCCAATGAGTGCAATAGCCCCTTTTGTGCCAATAACTACCTCTGTGACCTTGAGAGTCTCACTTACCCTCTGCAAGTTTCAGCTTCTTTTATCATAAATTAGGGGGCATTAACTAGACACTCTCTAGGGCCTTTTGACATTCACAATCCTATGACTTTAATTCTATATTTGCCTGCACTGGTTCAAATCATGTGGCCTGTGTTCTGCAGGAGAGAGGTTTTTTGTGCTGTTTCTTGGCCCTGGTGTCTTTGTTTTGCTGTGTCCCTTTCAAAGTGAACAGCTGCTATGAGACAGTTACAATAATTAGCCAATCCAAAACTCAGGTTTATGAGTCTTTTCATTTGAAGATCTTTCTCTCACTCTTTTTTTTTTTTTTTGATTACTTAGCACCTTAGAGGCTTATGTGTTCTCCAAAATGAAGTCCTCAGAGTTGGCTTTTGAAAAAGGGAAATGAGGGGTTGATCCTGCCATTTGGCTTGGGATGGGGTTGCCTCTACAGAGGTGGCTAAAATTTTAATGGAGCGACGTGGAGACTTGTATGTGAATCTGAAGCCCCAAGAACCCAAATCTCTTGAATCACCAACAAAGACTCTCTTTCCATCTCTAAGTTTCCATGCAAGTCTGAACTCTATAGGTAAAACTATCCATTCAACGACTTCACTTAGGGATCACTTAGAGACTCAAATTCAGCATTTCTAAAATTCAGCTTATTTTCCTTCGCCACATCAAATTAGCTTTTCCATCCTTGACTTCAAGCCCTGCACATACCTCCCCTCTCCAGCCCTTCAGTGCTCTATCATTTCCACTGCGTCACACATCACATCTCCTGGACTATCACGCTAATAGTTCTACCCCCAAAGTTCTTCTCTTCTTTCATTCTACTGCCATAATCATCTTCCCAAAACAAAAGTTCAATCATACTACTCACTTTCCACCATCCCTTTTAAGCTACCAACATCCACACCCCTCTCTGCAGCCATCAAGTCCCTCCACTATCTGGCCTCAATCCACTCTTGAAACAGCCCACCTTCATTGCAAATACCCAAGGCTGTAGCTCTTCTCACCTGGAATTTCCCCCATCCTCTATCTCTGTGGGAAAAAATTACAAATTGTCTTTCCTGGTAAATTTCTGATTCTTTCTCCTTCCCTCTCTAAAAATGCGATCCCTTTCTCTGAAATCTCATGGAATTTTTCCATACACATTTTGTGATGGGTACCATTTGTTTCCTTGAATTATTGTTATTGCTGTTGTGTTTTATCCTCAAATTCAGATAAAGTCTGATTTTTGCTGTTTTCCCCTGTCTTCTGCCAACATCACAAACATATAACTGATCAGAGCATTGATTAAGTTTCTTTAGTATACCAACTAAATTCTAAATATGAGGACATTTAATAATATTGTACATTTATAAAATAAAATGTCAACCAAAACATTGCTTGCTAAAACTGGAAAGGACTTGTCATTTTTAAAATTGATAATGAATGTCTCACTACTGAATTTTATTTTCTTTGATTGAGGTTAAGGGGACCTGTTTGGTAAATGTAACTCTGGTCTACAGAATCTGCAGCACAACCGAATGTCAAAATTATTAGATGTTATGTTACCTACTTCTGTTCCCTTAAATTAAGTAGAATATTCTTAAAAGAGTTTAAACCAATGTTTCTGACATCATTGCTGTTTGTTTAGTCACTAAGTTGTGTCTGACTCTCTGTGACCCCATGGACTAGAGCCTACCAGATTCCTCTGTCCTTGGGATTTCCAAAGCAAGAATACTGGAGTGGGTTGCCTTTCCTTCTCCATTCCAGCACCATTAGATTTGTGTAGATTTGATTTGATGACATATAGCCCTTTGAACAGAGAAGGCAATGGCACCCCACTCCAGTCCTCTTGCCTGGAATATTCCATGGATGGAGGAGCCTGATGGGCTGCCGTCTATGGGGGTCGCACAGTTGAACACGACTGAAGTGACTTAGCAGCCCTTTGAAAAGAATGGATTATAATCTTCCCTTGGTATCCATGGGAGATTTGTTCCAGAACACCTACAAATATTAGAATCCACAGATGTCCAAATCTCTTGTATAAAATGGCATTGGTTTGTAGGTAACTTAAGCACATCCTGTGGTATACTTTAAATCATCTCTAGATTACTTATAATACCTAACACAATGTAAATGCTCTGTAAAGCATTATAAAGACAAAATAAATGCTATATAACTAATTTCTGGCATGTAGCAAATTCAAGTTTTGCTTTTGGGAAATTTCTAGATTTTTTCCCTGAGTATTTTCTATCTAAAATTAGTTGAATCAGTGGATGCAGAACCAGCAGATATAGAAGGCTGACTAACAGCAGATGAGCAAATACAACTCTGCCAGAAAAACATCTTTAAGATATTTTCCCACCCTAATCACCTATTTTATAGATGAATAATCCAGAGTGATTGCTTAATATTTAATTATAAAACATACAGAAAAGGAAAATAAGCCATTCAAAATATCCTTTCTTCTTGCTATATTTTCTTCTATCATATAGATATTTCTCATATTTTATAAGGCTATCTAAAAATAAAATTAAAGTGCATAATTCGGTTAATGAACACAGTGCAATAAGGATGAAAGGCTCTGTTTACATCATTACATGAATTACCCCAGGACAAATACATTTTTTCCTATTTTTAATATGCTGAGATTATCCAACAAATGTTTACTGAGAATCCCACTGTATGCCCTACTCTATTCTGGATGCCAGGGTATGGTAGAGAATAGTACACAGAAAATCACAGGTCTAATAAATCTCATTCTACTCAAGGGAAACAAAAAAAGCAAGTAAATGAGTAAAGAGAACAGTTTCATGGTAACCAACACCACAGAGAACATTAAGAAGGGAGATGGGAGGGAGAGTGATTGACTGATAGCTATTACAAATAACTGACAAAATAGATCTAAAGTCATTCAAGAAGACCAACAAAGCGAAAATCTGGAGGATAGCAATTCCAGGTTGAGGGAATAGCAAAAGGAAAAGTCTTTGATCAGTTTAAATCTGGAGGGTTCAAGGACTCAGAAAGAGGTCAGTGCAGCTGGTACAGAAAGGGTGAGTGGGAATTAAGGAGACGGAGTTTGAGGAGCATGAAGAGACACGGTTATACATGGTCCTATGTTGGTCAAGTTGATAAATTTCTGCCTTATTCTAATACCAGGGACCACTGGACATTTTAAATAGATTATATGTAGTCTATATACTCTTTTAAAAGAGCATGTTGAAAGCTGTCAGGAGAGAGAATCAGTTCAGTTCAGTCGCTCAGTTGTGTCCGACTCGTTGAGACCTCATGAACTGCAGCACACCAGGCCTCCCTGTGCATCACCAACTCCTGGAGTCCACCCAAACCCAAGTCCATTGAGTCAGTGATGCATCCAACCATCTCATCCTCTGTTGTCCCCTTCTCCTCCTGCCCTCAATCCTTCCCAGCATCAGGGTCTTTTCAAATGAGTCAGCTCTCTGCATCAGGTGGCCAAAGTATTGGAATTTCAGCTTCAACATCAGTCTTTTCAATGAACACCCAGGACTGGTCTCCTTTAGGATGGACTGGTTGATCTCCTTGCAGTCCAAGGGTCTCTCAAGAGTCTTCTCCAATACCACAGTTCAAAAGCATCAATTCTTTAGCACTCAGCTTTCTTTATAGTCCAACTCTCATATCCATACATGACTAATGGAAAAATCATAGCTTTGATTAGACAGAGCTTTGTTGGCAAAGTAATGTCTCTGCTTTTTAATATGCTGTCTAGGTTGGTCATAACTTTTCTTCCAAGGAGCAAGTGTCTTTTAATTTCATGGTTGCAGTCACCATCTGCAGTAATTTTGGAGCCTTCCAAAATAAAGTGTGTCACTCTTTTCAATGTTTCCCCATTTGCCATGAAGTAATAGGAACAGATGCCATGATCTTAGTTTTCTGAATGCTGAGTTTTAACCAACTTTTTCACTCTCCTCTTTCATTTTCATCAAAAGTTTCTTTAGTTCTTCACTTTCTGCCATAAGGAGAAAGAATAGATTGAGGCAAAAGTAAGAATAGAAGCAATTAGAAAGCTATACTCAAATGCTGGCTTGGATTTGGATAGAACTGGAGGGCATGATGAGGAATGGTCAGATTTGGAATATTTATGATTCTCTGTGTGGGGGAGACATGTAGAGGGTTTTGGCCTAACAACAGTGAATGGTGTTGTCATTTACTAAGAAGAAGCAAATATGAGAATGAGGAAAAATCAAGAATTTCACTCCTAATAGTCTAAGTTTTAGTGAGCTATTAAATAACCAAGTGAAGATATAGAATAAGAATGTGATAAATGATCCTGGCAGCCTGGAGATTATATGATTTGTAGCTCATCCAAAAATTTTTACTATTTTCTTACAGATATTTGGCAAATATTTTTCAGTATTTTCATATCTTCCCCAGTGCCACTAATGAAACTTCTTTAGAGATAAATACACAACTAATTTCTCCCTCACACTTACTTCCTCACATAAATGCCCCAGGCTAAAATTCAGAAGAATGTTAATTTTTTTAGGTTCCTGAAATGAAGTTTCACTCATCATTAGTATCAGTGAATACCCAGACTCTGTTAATTTACCTTAATATACTCCTTCATCCTGGAGAAGGCAATGGCACCCCACTCCAGTACTCTTGCCTGGAAAATCCCATGGACGGAGGAGCCTGGTAGGCTGCAGTCCATGGGGTCACAAAGAGTCGGACATGACTGAGTAACTTCACTTTCACTTATGCGCCTTCATGATTTTCATAGTACTTCCCTCATTCTTCAGAAAAATATTAAAGAAGATCTGAATATAATTTATATAATAAAGGTCAAAATAGAGTTAGTCTTGCATCACCAGCACTTATTATAGGACTTAAATGTATTAATAATTAAATAAATGTTGATTGAATCAATGATACATTTATATTTGCATGTATTTTGAAGTTAATCTTCATTACCATCAAGTTCAATAATTTTTCAAGGATCTTAAGCCTTTCCTTGATAGCTCAGTTGGTAAAGAATCTTCCTGCAATGCAGGAGACCCTGGTTCAATTCCTGGGTCAGGAAGATCCAATGGAAAAAAGATAGGCTACCCACTCCAGTATTCTTGGGCTTCCCTTGTGACTCAGCTGGTTAAGAATCCACCTGCAATGTAGGAGACCTGGGTTTAATACCTGGGTTTGGAAGATCCCCTGGAGAACGGAAAGGCTACCCACTCCAGTATTCTGGTCTGGAGAAGTCCATGGACTGTATAGTTTAATCCATGGCGTCACAAAGAGTCAGACATGACTGAGCGACTTTCACTTTCACTTTCAAGGATCTTAACTCATTTTAACTAACATGTGAAGTCAAGCCACAAATATCCAAAAGAGGCTACCTAACTAAGTCAGTAAGGCCAGAGAGGGTGAGTTAGTTAAGCCAAGGCCATTGGGTAAAACCATAGTTCCTATAGATATATAGCCAATAGCTAAAGTGAACAAACACTGTTTTCCTCCACAAAAAAATGGTCTTCAATAGGTAGTTGAAAACAGAGACTACAAACCTAACTAAAAGATCAGTGATGGAAACAGAGATTTGGAGATGATTAGGGGTTGACTGGAGCATCAAATTTGGGCCCACCATGCCTTTTTGATGAACTTGCTTCTTGTTCTAGACAAATGTGATCCGAATTCACTCATTCAACACTTCCCATTAAAAATCTGTGCTATAAAAAAAGAAAGAAAGAAATATAGACCAATGGAACAAGATAGAAAACCCAGAGATAAACTCACACACCTATGGACACCTTATCTTTGACAAAGGAAGCAAGAATATCCAAAGGGGGAAAAACAGCCTCTTCAGTAAGTGGTGCTTGGAAAATCAGATAGCTACATTCGAAAGAATGAAATTAGAACAGTCCCTAACACTATGCACAAAAATAAACTCAAAATGGATTAAAGACCTAAATGTAAGAAATTATGAAACTTTTAGATGAAAACAGGCTGAACACTCTTTGACATAAATCCAAGCAAGACCCTCTATCATCCATCTCTGACAGTAGTGGAAACAAAACAAAAATAAACAAATGGAACCTAAGTAAAAGCTTCAGCACAGCAAAGGAAATCATGGTCTACAAGATAAAAAGACAATCCTCAGAATGGGAGAAAGTAATTTTTCTGGGCTCCAAAATCACTGCAGATGGTAACTGGAGCCATGAAATTAAACGACGTTTACTCCTTGGAAGGAAAGTTATGATCAACCTAGATAGCATATTCAAAAGCAGAGACATTACTTTGCCAACAAAGGTCCATCTAGGCAAGGCTATGGTTTTTCCAGTGGTCATGTATGGATGTAAGAGTTGGACTATGAAGAAAGCTGAGAACCAAAGAATTGATGCTTTTGAACTATGGTATTGGAGAAGACTCTTGAGAGTCCCTTGGACTGCAAGGAGATCCAATCAGTCCATTCTAAAGGAGACCGGTCCTGGGTGCTCTTTGGAAGAAATGATGCTAAAGCTGAAACTCCAGTACTTTGGCCACCTCATGCGAAGAGTTGACTCATTGGAAAAGACTCTGATGCTAGGAGGGATTGGGGGCAGGAGGAGAAGGGGACGACAGAGGATGAGATGGCTGGATGGCATCACCGACTCAATGGATGTGAGTTTGAGTGAACTTCGGGAGTTGGTGATGGACAGGCAGGCCTGGCGTGCTGCGATTCATGGGGTACCAAAGAGTCAGAAACGACTGAGCAACTGAACTGAACTGAACTGAGCTGAATTGCAAATGAAGCAACTGACAAAAAATTAATCTCCAAAATACATAAGCAGCTCAATATCAGAAAAACAAACAACCAAGTTAAAAAATGGGCAGAACACCCAAGGAGACATTTCTCCAAAGAAGACATACAGATGGCCATTAAACACATTTTAAAAATACTCAACATCACTCATTGTTAGAAAAATGCAAATCAAAACTATAATGAGTAGTTTTGACCTCATGCCAGTCAGAATGGCCATCATCAAAAAATCTACAAACAATAAGTACTAGAGAGGATGTGAAGAAAAGGGAACACTTTTGCATAGTTGGTGGGAATGTAAATTCATATAACCACTTTTGAGAACAGTATGGAGATTCCTTTAAAAACTAGGAATAAAACTACCATATGACTTTTCAACTCCACTACTGGGCATAGACCCTGAGAAAACCATAATTCAAAAAGATACATGTGCCCTAATGTTCATTGCAGCACTATGTACAGTAGCTAAGACAGGAAAGTAACCTAGTTGTCCATTGACACATGAATGGATAAAAGTGTTGTGGTATGTATATACAATGGAATATTACTCAGCCACAATAATGAGCAAATTTGAATCAGTTCTAGTGAGGTGATTGAACCTAGAGCCTATTATACAGAGTGAAGTAAGTCAGGAATATAAAAGCAAATATTGTATACTATTGCATATATATGGAATCTAGAAAAATGGTACTGATGAATCTATTTGCAGGGTAGAAATAGAGACACAGACATAGAGAACACACCTGTGGACACAGCAGGGAAGGAGAGGGTAGGATGAATTGAGAGAATAACACTGAAACATACATATTACCATATGTAAAATAGATAGCCAGGGGCAATTTGCTATATGATAGAGGGAGCTCAACTCTGTGTTCTGTGATGACCTGGAAGGGTGGGATGAGGTGGTGGTGGGGTGGGAGGAACATTCAAAAAGGAGGGGACATATGGCTACTCATGGATAATTCATGTTGTTGTATGGCAGAAACCAACACAACATTGTAAATGTCTTACTCCTCCAATTATGAAAAACAAAGCAAGGCTAGAGAGAGGAGAACTAGTGACCAACAGGACTCATTTACAGTTGTTCCAATTGACAGAGCAAGTGAAAAGGCCCTCTTGCTATCTCCTGGATCATTGCTACAATGACCAGAAGCATATTTGAGAGGTGAGTGCAAGAAGAGGTTGATCTATGAGCAGAAAACAGAAATTGCCTCTGGAAAAAAAAAATGATAAGAAAGGATAATGATTCACTTTGATGGAGGCAGGGAACGGACAGGGTCAGGTTTTTTTTTTTTTTTTTTTTTTTTTTTAGACAAATGAACTGATTTTGTTTTTAGGGATAAATTTTTAGTTTCTATGTTTTTTTTTATTTTTTGAAATTTTACTCCCAAGCTGATAAGCCAACAGCTCATGAACCTACTGCATGTGTGTTAGTTGCTCAGTCATGTCTGATTCTTTACAATCCCATTGACTGTATTCTGCCAGGCTCCTCTGTCTATGGAATTCAAAAATACCAGAATGGGTTGCTGTTCCCTTCAGGGAATCTTCCCAACTCAGGGATCAAACCCAGGTCTCCTGCCTTGCAGGCAGACTCTCTACCACTGTGCCAACTTTCATTATTAAAGAAAGACTATTAGGCCTTTTTCATCATTCATTTTATGATGACATGATATATTAATAGAAGAAGTATACTTTTATGGTAATGTAAGAATTCACTGATCTTTTCTATATCCATCTAACAAGGAAATAGCTAGATGGTTTCACTTTCCAAGGAACTAGTGTCAAAAATATTCACATCAAGTTTTCTAATTAAGTGGCTCACTAAGGCTGGCTCCAATTAAATTCTATAGTTAAAGTTGAAGTAACAAAATAGGGCTTGAAATATTCTTTTTCCACTCTTAATAAAAATGTGAATACTGGGAACCCCAACCTGGGAGACTCTGCTTCACTAAATCTAGGATGAGACCTAGAAATCTCATTTGCACTTTTAACAAACTCTGTGGATATTTCTAATGAAGTTTTAGGGATGTTAAAGATCATCCTGTGAAGTTATTTGGCTTGTTTTACAAACGGTTAAACTGAAGCACAAAACATTTCAGTGCTTGCCAAAGTCAGTTATTACCAATACAGTTCTCCTAACTCCAAGGCTAGAGTTCCCAAGTGAAGCTCCTTCCTATGCAGGACCTGTAACACAATGATGGACAAATACAATAGGAACCTATGTTTAATCAATATAGCCTCCATAGGCTGCAGAATAATGTGAGGATTGTTTGAGAACTCTTTAACCATCCACAGATAGGCAGCAATCTTAAATGATCAACCAAATGAATATTAAGTCTATGATGATATACTCAGTCTCAATGAAAATAAATTCTTACCTTGTGTACTTTACAAAGGACTTTCACATATTATCTGAGTCTCCCCAAAACTCTATGAGATAAATTGAGACTGTTATTTCCATTATAGAGAAAGGAAAATAAAGCTCAGAGAACTCAATTATAATGGAATTATAGCATGGACATATTTAATGTTCTAAAGCTCAACATTTAATAGTATAATTTAGCCAAATGAGAAAGAAAAAAAACTGAATAGTGTGGGCCATCAGCTTGCTAATATGAGGATATACACCAGACTGGACATGTCACCTGCCCTCAATCAGTCCCAGGGCCTCTTGGCCTCTCACAGAATGAGCAATACTAGTCATTGAATGGGAAGTTAATGTTTGTTTAAAGACAGGTATTTAAACAAACCTCATTAGTTTGTATAAAAACCTCATTTTCATTACAAACAAATATAATTACTACTTCTGTTGTCTGCTCAAAGTGGCAGTAGTCTGATCTAATAGGAAGCTGGTGAAAGACTCATTCAGAAATGGTGAGCTAATCTCCAGTTATACAGACAGAGCTGAGAGAGGTGACTTTCTGGCAGAGTTACACACCGTGGCACAGAACATGGCCACATTCAATCTAGACCATCAATATATGAGAGAAAATTCTTTAAACTAGAAAATTCTGAACAAGAATCCTAATGAACTGTAATGGTTATTTTGACCAGGAGGAGTTTTGCTTTGTCTGTTGATTTTGACTTCTCTACGGACACTCAAGTAAAAATCAGTATGACTTGTTGAATTTGTACTTTCAGATTTGAAGTCCTGATGTCAAGGCAACCAAATGGATGGCAAAGTGCGGTGGCTTTTAAGAAAAAGAGCTATAGGAAAATCCTTAAATACATTCTTGGATTGGACTCCCACACAGGCATACCTGGAAGAAGCAGTTTATGTGTGAGTTGTGCAGGAAGCACTAGGAGGCAAGGCTGATAAAGGGAGAAGCCAGTGCAAGGTGCACTCAGGAGCAGGTACTGCTGTGGGAGACCTCTGGAAAGTGGATAAAACCTACCTCAGAGTTGCCCCACCAGAGGGACGGAGAAGCTGAAATGCTTATCAATCAACTCCTATTAGGTCATTGATTAAGGTTTGTTCTCAGGGCATTTATTTTCCTGCCTGCTCTGCAAAGCCAAAGTCAAAGAATTCAGCACCTCTAAAGCCAGGTTTATAAGAAATGTTGAAGGAGTTTCTTTAAGCTTACAAGGAAAGGCACTAATTAGTGATAAGAAAACATATGAAAGTATAGATCTTACTATGTATAGGTATATATCATACAGGTAATGGATTAACCACTTATAAAACTAGCTTGAAGGTTAAAAGGCAAAAGTTGTGAAAAATCCTAACTAGAGTATTTGTTTAAAGTATAACATAAATATATAAAATGGGACATCAAAAATATAAAACATGAAAGGAGGAATAAAAATGTAGATTATTAGAATGTATTCAAACTTAAGTTGTTCTCAACTTAAAATGGACGTTTTATATAGCCTTATATGTGAGCCTCATGATAACCATCAGGCAGAAACTTGTAGTAATTACACAAAAGAAAAAGAAGAAAGAATCTAAGCATAACACTAAAAAAAGTATCAAACTACAAGGGAAGACAGCAAGAGAAGGATATTGACATTAATAAATGTCAGTTTATTTACAATTAATAAAATGTCAATAATCACTTCATGGCAAATAGATGGAGAAACAGTGGAAACAGTGGCTGATTTTATTTTTCTGGGCTCCAAA
>SJYA01008595.1:0-16230 GCA_006410615.1 Neotragus moschatus
GGCAAGAACACTGGAGTGGGTTGCCATTTCATTCTCCAACGCATGAAAGTGAAAAGTGAAAGTGAAGTCACTCAGTTGTGCCCGACTCTCAGCGACCCCATGGACTGCAGTCTATCAGGCTCCTCCTCAATGGGATTTTCCAGGCAAGAGTACTGGAGTCGGGTGCCATTGCCTTCTCTGCATTATTTTCTAGTATTTATATATACATCTGATATATACATGTATATATGTATATATGTACATATATATATCAGAATCACTTTGCTGTACATTTGAAACATTGTAAATCAACTATGTATCAAATTATTTTATAAAACCTTGTATTTCATATGTGTTTAATTACATATTTAAGTTTCATTCAAGTTGCCCCACAACCTGAGTGTCAAGCCGATGAAAGCTATTTCCTTAGTCCCTAAAACCAAGCCTGGCATACAGAAGGTACAAAAACCATGACTGGTGACTTGAGTGGATGAATAAAATATGCAGATATGTATATACGAGAGTAATCTGTTGCAGTATAGTTTATAATACAGAAAGTTTATTTACATGCAATACAGTATATTTTCATGTATACTTGTCATGCTGTAAATACTCCATTTTGCTATTGAAATGTTTTACCTTTCTCTTGTCAATTTCTAGGAGCTCTTTGTAGGTTAGGAATATCATGTCTTTGCCTGTCAGTTTTGTTGTAAATGTCTCCTCATGCTCTCCTGAGTGTATATACACATTCTCTCAAGTATTATCCAAATGTCATGTTATTTTCTCACATTTAGATACTTGATCCACCTAGAATGGATCTGCATATAGTATGAGGTAGAGTCTAGCCTACCTCCTTATAAATAGATAGCAGTAGGGCTATCTGAAACCTTACAGCAATACTGTTGTAAAATAAAACATCCTGTTTCTACTGAATTGAGATGCCACCAAAGTATTTTTTTCCCATATATACTTAGATTCTTTTCTGGAATTTACAATTTCCTGCAAATCTTTTTGTTTATTCTTAACCTTTTTCTTTCATTAGTTTTCTCATAATATAGCAGCCAGGGTCTCAAGAGGAAATAAACGTCCCACTCAAGCAAGAGGACACAGAGGGGGTTAATACATGACTTGCCAAGGGAGGGACAGGGTCTATGGAAGCCAACACGGGATAAAGCAGTTACAGGGCTACTCAGGGAGCTGCCACGCTCTCGAGACCTTAAAGAAGGCAGAGGAATGCTGGAACTAGCTTGCACTGGCTAGCAAGAACCAGTTGTCAGCATCTCTTTTGAGCTACGCATGACTTCACATGGGTAACTTGAAATCAGCCACGGTGGGAATATTTTACACCAAGAAATTGGCAAATGCTATAAATCAGAGCTCCTCACCCCCAGAGTCGACTCTTCAATGCTTAGCAGCACACCACCGGGAGAAGTGTTGCCTGGAACCGGGAGAGTAGACTTGTCTGGAGCAGCCTGTCTGTGAGGAACTTTGATCTCCGCTAGGACCCAGCCCAATCACCACAGCCCAGCAGGGAAGGAGAGGGGGAAAGTATGCTGATCTCCACCTTCATCCCTTCATACCTCTCTACCCTTGCAGTGCCTCCCACTCGGAAATCCCAGCAGATGTCAGGGAGCTGGAGACAGAGTCCGAGAGGTCAACTTCCAGGGGCATGGAGCAAAGGGTGGAAATGGAAATATCCAGATGGAAATGTCCTCCCAAGACAATCTGGAAGGACAGCTTGTCTTATCCATCCCCACCCTGATCCTCATTTTCAAAAACATCTCGGAGATTCTTATCCATGTCCCTAAAGACCTTGTTGAGATAAGGATTGGAATTTTATACAACTTAATGATTAATTTGGGAAGGATTGAAGCTTTGTGAAATTAAATCTTCTCATGCAGGGACGTGGAATGTCTTTCTTTGGATGCCATTTATTTAGGATTTTGTTTCTTATTCTTTAATTAAATCTTAAAGTCCTTTCGATATGGGTCTTGTGCTGTATTTTTATTGCTAAATTTCATCATATTTTATAGTTTTGATCACTGATATGAGTGAAATCATTTTTTACCTTCCTTGTTCACTAAATTCATACTTAATGAAAAGAAAAGCTGTGGATTTACTCATCTTTAAAACATATCAGAGCAATTTATAAATTACCATTTACAAATACCAGATACTCAAGTGAATACTATTTTTTAAAATAACCTCTTTTGACTTTTCTGCACTTGCAGTGATATGATCTGCCCCCTAAAAGAGACAATTTTGCCTCCTTCTTTTGAATATTTACACTATTTATTCCATTTTTATATAATTACATTAGCTAATTATATAACTAGCTAAAACTCTTAAATAACAGTAGAGACAATGACCTGCCTGCCATATGTCTCATTTTACTGGGCCTGATTCATGTTTCATGGTATCTTAATAAGTCCACTGTTAGGCTGTCATGATTAATTTTATTCTATTTATGTAGCTTCTTTTTATCCTTGGTTTTACTTAGAGTTTTTCCTAGGAACAGCTGTGGAATTTTATCAAATGCCAATCCAGCATTTTTTAAAATATAAAAATGGTTTTCCTCTCTTAATTTGCTAATGTAATGATTTAATAAATTATATTGTCAGCTCTTCTAATGAGCTATTCCTGCTTCTGAAAAGGATGTTATTTTCCCATGATATATTATGCTTTTTAATATGCCACTGAATTCTATTTGCTGACATTGTATTCAGACTTTTAGTATCTCTATTCACAAGTGAATACAATCTTGGGTTTTCCTAACTGTACTAGGAATGACAAATCTTGGCATTAAGGTTGTTCTTTGCTTTGATAAATGACTTAGGGCCTTTACATCAACTTCTACTTAAATGCTTTGAATAACATTTTGGTAAATTTTTAACAACTTCCTTTTTTCCTATGGTTTGCCTTTTAACATTTCTGACCTCTTCTTGAGTCAATTTTGATCATTTATATTTTGATTTAAAAAATCACTTATTTCCTCTAGATTTTCCATGTTTTTGCTCATGGTGTTTCCAAGCCGTTTTCTTAAAATTATTTTACTTTCTTCTTCATCTGTAATTATATTTCTCTCTCATACTTGATGCATATTATTTTCTTTATTTTTCTTCCAGAAGGCTCACAAAGGATTTATCTAGTTCTCCCCTTCTTTTTGACCCTCTCTTGCTCTAAAGAACTTTGTTTGGCTTTGTGTTCTTAATAGTGTGTGGAGCAATGGGAAGGGTTTTGGATGCCAGTACACATTCTGCCACTTGCAGATGGGGCACCTCGACAAATCATTTCACTTTTGTGAACCTCAGGCTCCTTATGTTCCCATGTCCCAGCGTTGCTCCCTGTAGTCATCCATTGTATGAAATGATAAATTTTGATCGAGTTTCCGTCACTTGCAACTCGGAGACCTGAGTAACTCTGAAGGCTACCCTACGAATTAAATCACGGTTGATTTTTTTGGCCCAAAGGACCCCCTCTGTCTGCTTGCACAGCCTCCAATCCCTCTACCGTTGTGTCCCTAATCCCAGGATACGGTAATTGCGTCTCCTCTTGTCTGTCTCTCCCCAAAGACTGCAGCTACTAGAGACCAGAAATCTTTTTCATTTCTGTGTTCTCCTTGTGCAGCCTAGAGTCCAGAACCAACAGTTACCGGGAGCCTATAGTGTAAGCCCATCCCTAACAGTAATGTGTTGGGTTCCTTACTCTTTGTGCAGATAGCTGACCACATACACCTCTACGGGGAGCTCCCTGTGCCCATCACTCTTCAGAGTCCCCATTCTACCTGCCCTTAATGCTCTATATGTTTCCTTAACACCATCCAACACACCAGGTAATCACAAACCTGTCTCGTGCCACACGGGAGCAAGGACACCATCCGGACGGTTCTCGGCTGTGTCCCCAGCCTGGAACAGGACCCGACTCACCCTGTATGCGCACTCAGTCACGTTAAAGTCTTCAAGACTCCTGGGACTATAGCATATCAGGCTCCTCTGTCCAGAACTGGACCAGCAAGGATACTGGAGTGGGTTGCCATTTCCTTCTCGGAGGGAGGGGGGGAGGGCGGTCTCCTTGACCCAGGGATCGAAGACATGTCTCCTGGGTCTCCTACACTGCAGGCTGATTCTTTACCACTGAGCCACCAGGGAAGCCCCACTAGGAAATCCATAAATATTTACTGACTGGGTGAATGAATGAGATCAACCCATTTGTGCTCAGATCTGGAGGATTCTGGTGGGTTAATGATCAATTCCCCTCAGATTGCAAATTTATTTATATGTCATCAAAGTGTTAGTCGCTCAGTCATGTCTGACTCTTTGGAGCCCACAGAGCTCCTCTGTCCATGGGATTCTCCAGGCAAGAATACTGGAGTGGGTAACCATTCCCTTCTCCAGAGGATCTTCCCAACCTAGGGATTGAACCCGTGTCTCCTGCATTGCAGGCAGATTGTTTACTGTCTGAGTCGTCAGGGAAGCTCCAGCCACCTCCCAAACCTTCACCTGGAGCTGGAATACTGAGCACCAGAGCAGGCTGACCTCTGCCTGGTCTGGATTAACATGAGGACAGCTTCCACACCCATCCCACTCTGGGCTGCCTGCCCTCCTAAAGCTGAGGTCATGTTTCCTATTTGTATAAAAATCTCTCTCTAACCTCTGCTCTTAACTCCCCTGGAAATTTCACCCCCGTGTGCCTTTAAAGGAGTAAGAAGTGAAGTCGCTCAGTCATGTCGGACTCTTTGTGACCCCATGGACAGCAGCCTACCAGGTTCCGCTGTCTATGGGGTGTTCCAGGCAAGAATACTGGAGTGGGCTGCCATTTCCTTCTCCAAAAGGAGTAATAAAGATAATACAAACAAGGATGATAGGAATTCTGTGGTGATCAAGTCCCTATTTGGGGAACTAAGATCCCACAAGCCACATGTCATGGCCAAAAAAAAAAAAAAGGATGATAATAACAAGTGTTTATCATGTGCCAAGCACTTAGCACACTTCGGTTCATCTAATCTTCCCCCACAAATTCTATATGGTGGAGGTACAATTATTGCCCCCATTTTAGAGACAAGGAAACTGAGGCCCAGCTAGATTAAATCAGTTATTCACGGTCACACAGCTGGTAAATGATGGAGCCAGACAGTCTGACCCCAGAAAAACCTCATATAACCACTAAACTATATAATAATGACTTCCCTACATTTTTTACGGTGACTCACAGCAAAAAATACTCTTTCTCTCATGACCCAGTCCACACATATGCATTCACCCACAAGAAGACTGAGACAGAAGCTTCACAAAGCAGTACTTACTTTCATTACGTGTCCTGCATCCTCTCTCCTAAAGAGAACAGATGATGGGAATGATCCAGGGCAGCTCATCGGTGGCACATGTTCAGCAGGTTAAAAATAGGTACATGTCACGTTTGAATGGGCAACACTGCTTTTTGTTGTTGTTTTACATCAGAATCCAACAGCTCCACTGTAGCCAATAAGACCTGTGTCAGACTTCCAACCTGCACAACTAAAGCGATAATAAATCCGTGTTGTTTTCAGTCACTAAGTGTGTGACCATTTGTTACAGAAGCAACAGGACACTAACACAACTAATAAGAAACCCTCGGTTCTTAGTTGCCTCTAGGAAACGGGAATGATCAGTTGAAGGACAGGAATGAACAAGTATAGAATGGGAAGAACACATTGTTTGAATTTTGAACTGTGTGAATGTGTGGTTTTAACACAAACAAAATGTTTTGACTATTTGGGAATTCCTTTTAAGTCTCCCCTAAACCCAGACTAGAAAGCCATTGATCCACTCCAGTCCCCCTGGCAAACGTCAGGTAATCTTGCCTTCATATAGCATGAAGCCCCTTTGCTCCAGCTCTTTCAGTCTGACTTTCCTTTGAGAAAAACTTTCCCACTCTTGGGCTTCCCTCAGCTCAGTTGGTAAAGAATCCGCCTGCAATGCAGAAGACCCTGGGTTAATTTCTGGGTTGGGAAGACCTGCTGGAGAAGGGATAGGCTACCCACTCCAGTATTCTTGGGCTTCCCTTGTGGCTCGGCTGGTAAAGAATCTGCCCACAATGCAGGAGACCGGGGTTTGATCCCTGGGTTGGGAAGATCCCCTGGAGAAGGGAATGGCAGCCCACTCCAGTATTCTTGCTTGGAGAATCCCCATGGACAGAGGAGCCTGGTGGGCTATACAGTGCATGGGGTCGCAAAGAGTTGGACACGATGGAGTGACTAAGCACTAACCACAGCACAGCACAGCACAATCCTTAGTGCCGGGGTGAGCACGTGACCCAGGCTGGGCCCATCACAGCCTTGTTCATCCGGGCACAGTGACTGTTCGGGCGTGGGAGTGGCTCCAGAGCGATTACTCTTCCCCACTGCACTATACCTGGCTAGGTGGTGTGCTGTGCTTAGTTGCCCAGTCATGTCCACGGACTCTAGCCTGCCAGGCTCTTTGTGACCCCATGGTGGCAAATGTCTCCCTCATTACAGGTGTATTCCTTACCATCTGAGCCACCAGGGAAGCTAGGTGGCAGTGAGAATTAAATGAGAGCAAACTTGCCAGGTGCTTAGCACAGGGTGTGGCACAATAAATTCCAAGCTCCATAAATGATGCTTTTCTGACTTTACACACTCTCTTCTGCCGCCTCTACGTCCATGCATTACTTTACCTGTGACACACCCAGCTACATGCTTCTGGAGGCCTGGTATCCATTGATCTAACTCTGGAGAAAGACTGAAGTCAGTCTATTCCTCACAACAGCTCTGGAGGAGAGATTCCCACAGGTCTCACCCCAGAGGTGGCTAAACCATGTCTCTGAAAACCTTGACAGGGCCAGAAAACTGTGCCCTAGTCCCAGGCAGACAACCCAGAGAACTCAAGTTCAGAGTTGAACAGTTCAAATCCAGGGCAGTTCATGAATGTTCCTGGACCCCAAAGAGTAATCCGAGAAATTGTTTGTATCAGCAAAGAATGACTTAACTCTTGGCAAATTCTAGTAGACAGCCTCTCTTCCGATTTCTAGAGGCCTTCCAAAGAAAAGAAACAGTTTAGGTTTTGCTCTGCGCTGTGGTTGACTGGAGACTCCCACCCTCTGTGGTGTAGGGGACCCGTGGGCGAGGTCTCAGCTCCCAGGAACAGCGGGAGGGAATATTCATGGAGTGCAAGCCAGACAGTTTGGTTTCTCTGGCCACGGGGGCCTCTGAGTCGACTTCAGAGACCACCAAAGGGTGGAAGGGTCTTCAACACTGATCCCAGGATCTTGACTCTGAACTGCACCTACCAGTCGACAAGGCCGGTCTCCTCACCACCGCAATCCAACCTGTTCCCTCTCCTACCATCTTGCCTTCCCATATATGGAGGCAGCTGCCTGGGATGCCCAACCTGCTGTGACTAAACAGATTTATTTCAGCTTTCAATACCCAGGTAAAGTGCTACATCCATCCCGTGGAGACTGCCCTGAACACCACAGTTCAACACAAACTTCATTTTTTAAAATTCATTTATTTGGCTATGGTGGGTCTTCTCCAGTTGCATGTGGGCTTTCTCCAGCTGCAGAGAATGGAGCTCCTTTTTGTTCCCATGTGCAGGCTTCTCGCTGCGGCGGTCTCCCTTGCTGCAGAGCACCAGCGCCAGTGGCCGCAGCGTGTGGGCTCAGTAGCTGTGGGGCGTGGGCTTGCTTAGTTGCTCCGCAGCATGCCAGATCTTCCCAGACGAGGGATCGAACTGGTGTCCTTCTCACTGCAAGGCTGATTCTTAACCACTGGACCTCCAGGAAAGCCCCCAACACAAACTTTTATTTCTTTCCATCAGCCCGCTATATTACTTCTTCATTCATTAACCCAGCAAATCATTTTAAAGCAAGCAGTTCTCAAGGCTGCTGGTCTCATGAACCCTGTAGACTCTTGAGAGTGATAGAGGACTCCAAAGAACACTTGTGTTCCGTCTATTGATTTTTACTGTATTAGAAATCAAAACCAGGACATGTTTAGAATACACATTAATGTATGTGCAAAGAACAATAACAAGCCCAGTCCATGTTAGTATCGGGTGATGACATCATCATACATCATGTGATCTCTGGAAAACTCCACTCGACACTTGTGAGAGAATGAGAGGGGAAAAAGCAAATAGCATCTTATTATCATTATATCAAAACAAAAGTAAGTTTTGATCTTATAGATTCGCTGAAGGTTCTGGGGGAGCCCAGGGCCCCGGAAGCACAGTTTAAGCATTAGAACGCTTAGAGGCACTGAGATCTTCTTATCTTTTATCTATCATTGCCTTTTTGGTGCAACTGAAGGCAATTTCACCCCACTCCAGTACTCTTGCCTGGAAAATCCCATGGATGGAGGAGCCTGGTAGGCTGCAGTCCGTGGGGTCGCTGAGAGTTGGACATGACTCAATGACTTCACTTTCACTTTTCACTTTCCTGCATTGGAGAAGGAAATGGCAACCCACTCCAGTGTTCTTGCCTGGAGAATCTCAGGGACGGCAGAGCCTGGTGGGCTACCGTCTATGGGGTCACACAGAGTCAGACACGACTGAAGCGACTTAGCAGCAGTAGCAGCAGTATTTATATTACGGGTTCTGGTTAGCATTTTTAAAAATCAAATGGGATAGGAAAGGGGAAAAAAGGGACAGGAAGGAAATATTCGTGTGTAAAAATGGATACAAGTGGCAGTTTTCATTACTTCCCATGAGGCTGTGTATCTGAAATGAATGAGAACCGTAAAGTCAACCAGGAGTAGGAGACGTGTGCATATTCTAAATACTTTGTTATGCATTGTTCTAGATGCAGCCAAGATTGCATTCAGATATCGGTATATCTATACAGATTGAGATATGAATGGGAATACAGATACGGTGATGAATGTGGGTATGTACTTGTTGCCATCAGTGGGTGATAGTAAAATTTTGAAAACTAGTCTACCACAAGACCTCTTGTAGAGGTTCCTCAGTGTAAGGCAGTATTGAGCAGAGTGTGGGGGCCTTTCCCCATGGTGGTATGGGAAATCATGTTTTGGTTGCAAACTGCAGGTGAGTATGCTATGTAACACTTTATCACATAGTGGGATTTGCCGGGCAAGGGTACTGGAAAGGCCACTGCCTTCTCCGAGTGATAGTGTTGATAATCCCTGTCCGATTATCTTTCAACCATTCTATTACATCCAGGAGAAAGTCCCACTTGAAGGTAAGGATGCATCTTACATGGATGCTCTCTTGCACATGTGTTCAGTTGTGTCCACATGTAATCCTACGGAGAGAGGAGCCTGCTGGGCTACAGTCCATGGGGTCACAAAGAGTCCTCTGTCCACGAGATGATCCCAGCAAGAATACTGGAGTGGATTGTCACTTCCTCCTTCAGGGGATCTTCCCGGCCCAGGGATAGAGCCTGCCTCTCCTGTGTCTCCTGCATCGACAGGCGGAATCTTTAGCTCTGCCCCACCTGGGAAGCCCCACTTTCAACACTAACACATATTCTCCCTCCATAATTGAGGCAGCTTCCGGTTCAGAGTTCTCAGCGCATCACAGCATCTAGCTGAGACTGAACAACACTGTTTTGGTTTCATTAAAAAATAAATATATGTAAGTACATCCACATAAAGTATTAGAGTTACTGTCTGGTTATAGTGATGCTGGTTTTCCATTCTGGGATGTAGCATTTCATATTTAAATAAATTTATTGCTGTGATAAAATGAATTGATTTAAATAGCTTTAAGAAAGTAATGTTGCAGGTGGTGTGCATATCCGGTGAAAAGTGTGAGATGGAGGCGGCTGCTGAGTGGTTGAAGTTCCAGAAATACTCATCGACTTGGAAAGAGCACTAGATGGAGTTCAGTTCAGTTCAGTTCAGTCGCTCAGTCGTGTCCGACTCTTTGCGACCCCATGAATCGCAGCACGCCAGGCCTCCCTCTCCATCACCAACTCCCAGAGTCCATCAAGTCAGTGATCCCATCCAGCCATCTCATCCTCTGTCGGTCCCTTCTCCTCCTGCCCCCAATCCCTGCCAGCATCAGAGTCTTTTCCAATGAGATGGAGTTGGACATGTGTAAGTTCGAATTCTGACTCCACCATTGGCTTTGTGATCCACCCAGTCTGGGACTCATTACTCCTTTGGGCTTTGGAAGTTTTCAAGGATCCACGACATCCCAGGGTGAATTAAGATGACTTCAGGTGAGAGAAACGTCCTTGCAATTAATTCTGTGCCACACTGTGTGCTAAGTAAACAATCCATGGGCATTATCTCATTTCAGACACAGCTACCTTGGCACAAGGACATTCTTTCATCAGCTGAGAAGAGAAAGGCAGAGGAAGTACAATGATCTGCCTAAGGTCACACAGCTGGAAAGCGCAGGAGCAGGTGCTTGAACTCAAATCTATCTAGTACACTATCTACTGGGGTCCTGGAAAACTTGCCCAACATCTTGGATTCAGTTACAGAAGCAGGAGTGGCCATCTGGTCAGGGCCCCCTCTATTCACCCTCCTCTTTCTGTCTCTTCCTCTACAGATGCTACTGAACATGGTGGGAAAAGTCGAGATCATTTTAATTTCTTCTGCTACACTATAGCCGTAATTTATTTTTACTTGCTTTGTAATTTATATCTGAGGTGGCGGGGCAAGCAGACCTTTTATTTTCCCCTAGGTCTAAGAGACTAAGATCAATGACGTCATTGTCACTGAGTTAAACATTAAGAGGCTGGTTTGTCGATTCAAACTCAAGGTTACATTAAAAAAACATTGAGTTGAATTGAATTTTATGAGGACAAGAATATGCATAAATCTGATAGAAAAGATTTCTTCCCATCCACCCTGCTTATATTTACATTTTTGAAGTCTTCAAGGTCTGACTTACAACAACAGTTTTCACCTTTATTTAGATAACCAACTGTCATGGCTGGTTCAAGGCTTTGTATTTTGAAGGACTTGCATTCATAGTTCAAAGTTTCTATTACAAGTGAATGGCTTCTGATTGGAGGTTTAATTTTATTCAAAATTAAATAAGAGAATTTTGGAATCATCACTGTGATTCCTTTCAACAAACCAATGATCTTAGTTTCAAATTTGAATACCCTCATACCGGGCATAACTTTTATATCGGGTCATCTTACAGGGGGAGGAGTATGCAGGTACAGGTAATAGCAAGGGCCAAGATCTTGAGATGAGAGTGACCCCCCCCCCCCCAGTTTCCAAGGAGAAGCTTCAGGGTCTCCAGAGCCAAGGGAATGCGACCAGATGGGATCAGAGAGGTGACGGGAGTCTAGAAGGAGAGACCATTCAGGGTTTGTACTCCATAGAAGGACTTTACCCCTCCTGCCCCAGTGCCTCAGTGGTAAAAGAATCCACCTGCCAAGGTAGGAGATGTGACTTTGATCCCTGGGTCAAGAAGATCCCCTGGAGAAGGAAATGGCAACTCACTCCAGTATCCTTGCCAGTCCCATGGACAGAGGAACCTGACGGGCTATATTCCTTGGGGTCACAAAGAGTTGGACAAGACTGACCACATCCACACCTATTTTCAGGTAAGGACTTTGGCTTTACTCTGCATAGGATGGGAAGCAATTGAAGGGTTCTGTGCAGAGAAACAGGATGTTCTGTCTTAGGTTTCAATAGGACCACTCAGGAAATGGTAATGATACTAGGTCTTGGAAGGAGGACTAGCTGAGGATTCTGTACAATAAGCCGTGTGAGAGATGGTGTTGGCCTGGGTGAAACCAGGAGTTTGTTTGGGCCACGCAGTTTGAAATGCCCACTAGACGTACAATAGCGGGTGTTGACAAGATAGCAAGGAACTGAGTCTAGAACGCAGAGGAAAGGCTGGGCTGGAGGCAAAACAGAGGGAGCTGTCATCACGAAGACTCTATTTGAAGCCCAAAAAGTGTTTACCGAATGACTGAAGGCTGTCGAGGGAAGAAGTTTCCATTGACAAGGAAATGTGAGTGCTAAAAAGCTAGAGCATCTCAAGAAACTGGGGAGTGTTCTCAGCCCAGACAGAGAAAGGAGAACCCACAGAATATCACCCAGCTGGGACCCCAGCCTGAGGGTAGAGGCGGCACAGAGGCCCGGCTATGGACTGAGTGTTTCTGTCCCCCCAGAATTCTTAGGTTGACATCCTAGTCCCTGCTAGGATGTGGGGCTTTGAGGGTGGGTTGGGATTAGTGCCCTCATAAAGAAGGCCCCACAAAGCTCCCTTGCCCTTTCTGCCATGTGAGGTCACGTCAAAAGGGCACCGGCTGTGAACCAGGAAGCCGGTCCTCACCAGACGTGGCGTCTGCTGGCGCCATAATCTTGGAACTGCCCGCCTCCAGGACTGTGAGAAATAAATTTCTGTTGTTTATAAGCTGCCGGGTTCCTGGTATTTTGTTAGAGCCGCTCAAACAGACTAACACAGACACCCAAGCCAGGGCAAACCACGAGGCCTGGTTACAAAATGACACCAGACGTGTTGTAACTGAATCACAGGCCACTGTCTCTTCTCTGAAGTATTTTCCCCAAGACACTGCCTGTTTCTGGCTTTCCAATCCCTCTCGTGGTTAATTGTTTAATAGCCACAGATTCCTCCATTCCGGCTCGCACAGCCCTTGACAATGTGACTGCTGCTTCTCCCATCCAGTGGTGATGGTGGTTTAGTTGCTAAGTCGTGTCCGGCTCTTGCGACTCCATGGACTGTAGCCCGCCAGGCTCCTCTGTCCAGGGCATTTTCTAGCAAGAATACTGGAGCAAGTCATCATTTCCTTCTCTAGGGACTCTGGACCCAAGGATCGAACTCCAGAATCCTGCCTTGCTGGTGGTCTCCAGTACTGCAGGTGGATTCCTTACAGAATGAGCCACCAGGGAGGTGAGGTCTATTTCTCTACCCCTTTGAATCTGAGCTTGACTTTGTGACTTGGTTTAACCAACATGATGTGGGGTTCCAGAGTGTGTTCTTAAGAGACCTTGAAACTTCTGCCCTCACCTTCTTGGAACCTTGAGACCACCACGTAAGGTGATGTGTCTAAACCTCCTGGGGGATGAGACCCTCTGTGGAAGAGGACCAAGGTGTCCCAGACAACAGCCAGCAAGACAGAGGATGGAGTCTATTTGCAGCCCTTTTGGCCTCAACCTATCTCCCAGCTCTGCAGACACATTGGTGAGCCCCGGCCATTCAGGAGAGGGACTGCTCATCCAAGCAGAACCACAAGATGTCACATCCAGAGTCACCCAGCCCATCAGCAGCAAAATCTGTGTTCCCAACGACTTTGCCTGCGTTTTCTCCTTCTATGAGTACACAATCCCCCGAGCTACAGTGAAACAGGATAAGAAGAAAATATCTGAAAAATGTTTTTTAAGCAGCTTCACCGTCCCTGTCCCTCTTCCTGACTCACGGCCCTGCTCCCAGGTCATCCTTGGAAAACTCAAAATGTCTAAAACGATAAAAGTTTCCAAACTTCCCCAGCCGACAGGGCTTTGATCTCAGTGTTTCCCACATTTTGCAATGATTTGCCTTTTGAGACGCCCCGAATTCTCTCGCCTGACAAGCTAGCAAGAGCCAGACCATCTCTCAGGAGGGCTGATGTTAGCCCGAGAAAAGAAAACACCACTGTGTATTTCGCAAATACCATTCAAATTCAAATGTCCCAATTTTTGTTTCAGTTATTTAAATAATCCAGTCAATTAACTTCTTAATTTGAATTTTTTATTTATTATTAGAGTAAATTTAAGCCTCTCCACCCCTCAGAGGAAAAAAAAACCCCACATCTTTAATCCATTTGCTTCCATCACCCATGCATTGCATTTGTAGGGGGAACAATATAGTTACAGTTCCATGGTTTCCTTTTCTTGTTATTGTTTAGCTGCTAAGGGACTCAGGGAAGCCCGGTTTCCGTTTTTTACACTTGATAGAATATTGTATGGGCTTTTCTGGTGGCTCTGACAGTAAAGAATCTGCCTGACAAGCAGGAGACCTGGGTTCAATCCCTGGGTTGGGAAGATCCCCTGGAGAAGGGAATACCCGCTCCAATATTCTTGCCTGGAGAATTTCAGGGACCGAGGAGCTTGGTGGGCTACAGTCCCTGGAGTTGCAAAGAGTTGGACACAACTGAGTGACTAACACTCACTTCCCAGGGATCAGCAAACTTTCCTCTGTAAAGGGCCTAATAAATCTTTTAGGCTTTGCAGACCAGATGGTCTCTGTTGCAACGACTTGAGTCTGCCACTGTGATCACAAAAGCAGTCACAAGCAATCCATCAGGGAATGGGTGTGGCCGTGTTCCAATGAAAACGTTTTGCAAAAACGGGTGGTCCTTGGGCCACAGTGTGCAGACTTCCTGTATATGCTTTTAGGTATGCGATGCAGGGGCATGGTAAGGAGCTGAGGCTGAGAGTTTAGTACCAAACCTGTGTTTCAGTTTGACTTGTTCCAATACAAGTTACAGAAATCTGATTGCACAAATCAGATTACCGCTCTCTGCCCCAATTTCTTCATCTGTATAATGGGAACAGTATGACTAGATCCCATGTCAACAGTACTAAATGGGCTAAAGTGGGTCGCTCACTCAGCCCCTTCACTGTTCGTGGCAGTACATGCAGAAACAGCAGCTGCTGTGATGATTTGTTACCTTGAGCCAGGCTGTTTGTCTTCCGTCCATCTGCACGTTAGTCCGTTGAGTAAATATACTTTAATCTTTTTCATTATTTCTCCCAGACTGCCTACTTTAAAAATCATTCAACGCCTTTGAAGAGTGGAGCATGAAGGGGAGAAATGGATTTGAATTTGGGACCACGTCTGAGTAACTCTGTGTGTCTGAGTAACTCTGTGTGTCTGAGTGACGGGTGGTGGTGTTTAAAGACATCATCAACAGTGAAACATTAGTGCTCAGGAGGACTTTTCTTCCCCTCCCCCTACCAAGGACATGTCTACTAAAAAACGTGACTGCATCACAGAATTCTTTGAGCTTGAGTTGGGTTAGATGGGCTCTTCAGTGAAAGTAAGAGAAACTTAAATCCCTGATGGTCCAGGGGAGTCCTTCAGTGGGGTTCTTCTAAACCAAACAAAGGAATTTGTTATAAGGAATCAGGGATGTTCTATGGATTCCGAAGCCCAAACATGCAGGCCACGTCAGCAATCTGAGATAAGAATGGAAAGATTCTGGGGCCAAGATAAGGGCATCTCTTCCCCTGGGGCGATATGGTATCTCTTCCCTGCAAGGACTGCAGAAAAAGGTGCACCTGGATAGTGTCCTTTAAATCTCTTTCTATGCGCAGCCTCCTTCACTGGATCCAGGACTACAGAGTTATTATTATCAGGTGGGGGCAAGGAGTGACAGAGAGAATAAGAGAAAAGAAGGTATCTGTGTCTTCACTTCCCACCATGGTTTTGGGCCAGGAGACCTACATCAGATAGGTAAGGGGGAGCCTGAGATAAGAGAGGCTCCTGCCTCAAATTTTCATGTAAGCCTGAAAATGGATCCTCTCTCTGGCTTCCTCTGGCTGACTTGTCTACACCCAGGGATGTCACATTGGAAGTGAACTTGGAGCAGCAAGTTGGTGAGGCCAAGGACAGCCTTGGCTTTCTGCTTTGCCCTGCTGTTCTTGGTTCCCGACATAAGTAAGGGTGAGACCTGGCATTCCCTGTGGCTTATAAGTTGGGACTCAGAAGGCAGCTAAGTCAAAATTTAGCACATGGATCATGGTACCTAGGGTGGTGAAGGCAGCATGGCTCGCTGCAGAGGCTGGGATGGAAGGTGGACTGCCTGGACATGATAAAACTACGGGGGTGCGGTTCACAGTGGGAGATGGGGGTAAAAGGGAGGCACTGCAGCCATTTGCAGGGGGAAAGCATTGGCTCAAAGAGTCCCAAAGTGAAGGAGAAAACAAGTTAATAGTGAGGTTCTGGCCAAGTTGAGGAAAAACAGATATCCTGTTCCATCAGCCATCAGCTTTCACTGTGGAGGCCCTGGGACCTCCAGGGACCCAAAGAGTCACAATAGCAGGCTGTGGATGCAAGGACATCTTCCCTTTGGACCACTTGCACTCACACTGCCTCTGAGCACCTGGAGATCATCTCAGCAGGATAGACACAGAAATAAGGGACCTGGGACTAAAATAGTACATTTAAATATATGTAATAGGAAGACAAAATTTGTTAATGCCCCTCACACGTCAACAGTAGAAGTCTTCCTCTATTTGAAGATCAGTTTTCAGGGACTTGGAAGAGCGACATAGTTGATGGGAACATAAAGATTTATCTAGCATTTCCATGTTTGTAT
>SJYA01008596.1:0-15963 GCA_006410615.1 Neotragus moschatus
CGTCTTCCAGGTGAAGAAACTGAGGCTTGGTGAGGTTTCTGCCTTGTCTGAGGACACACGGGCAGGAGGGGAGGGATCTGAGTTTCAGACCTAGGCTGCCCGACCGCCTTCATCAGCGCCTCTCTGTCCTCCCTCATTGCCTCTTGTTTCCTTGCAGGAATCAGCTGCTAAGTGTTTCTATGGCGACCGCTGCCGCTTCCTGCATGATGTGGGCCACTACCTGGAGACCAAGCCTGCTGACCTTGGCCCCAGCTGTGTGCTCTTCGAAACCTTTGGCAGGTGCCCCTATGGCGTGACCTGCCGCTTTGCTGGGGCGCATCTTGGGCCTGAGGGCCAGAATCTGGTGAGGGAGGGGTTGGTCCAGGCACCGCCCGTCCGCAACGGCCTGGACAAGGCCCTGCAGCAGCAGTTGCGAAAAAGGAAGATCCACTTCAAGCGTGCAGAGCAGGCTCTGCGCCAGCTGAGCAGGGGCCCGCTGCCAGGCCCCACCCCGGAAGCCACTGTCCCCGAGGACAGGGAGGCCGAGGGTGCCCCAGGGCAGGATAACTGTGACATCCAGCTGGCCCCCCAGGAACCGGACACCATTGGCCCTCCCAGTGGCCCTTTAAGGACCTGTGGACCCCTGACAGATGAGGATGTAGTCAGGTTGAGGCCCCATGAGAAGCGGCGGGTATGTGTCATGGGCCCCCTCTGAGGACACTAGCAGCATTGGGGGCAGATAGAGCTGGACACTCACTCCAAGCTCCAGAGGGTCTGGGCAGTGGAAAAAGCTTCCTAGAAGGGAGGGCACTGGGACTGGGGCTTTGACGGTTG
Source organism: Neotragus moschatus (assembly GCA_006410615.1). NCBI lineage: Eukaryota > Metazoa > Chordata > Mammalia > Artiodactyla > Bovidae > Neotragus > Neotragus moschatus. Next base: position 814 of record SJYA01008596.1, read on the forward strand.
AGTAGAAGCTCTCTAGCAGAGAAAAGTATGGAAGAAAGAACTTTCCTCATGGAGGGATTAGGTCACCTGTGCAGAGGCATGAAGGTGGAAAGGAACCAGACTCACTGGGGCAGGACAAAGCCTATGAAGGCTTGAGGCTTGAGAGGCCTCGAAAGTGAGATTCGTGGGTGGAGATTCAGTGTGCTTTTTTTCCCTTTCAGCTGGACATCAGTGGCAAACTGTACCTGGCCCCACTCACCACGGTAGGACCCACAGCAGGGTGGGCAGGTGCTGGCAACGTGCTCATCACAGCAGCATCCACTGCTCCCCTTGCCCTTGGGGCTTGGGTCCATGTCTGGGGTCCTAGCCTGCCATGCCCTTATGTGTGCCTTCCACTGTCCCCAGTGTGGCAACCTGCCCTTCCGCCGGATCTGTAAGCGCTTTGGGGCAGACGTGACCTGCGGGGAGATGGCTGTGTGCACCAACCTGCTGCAGGGCCAGACGTCTGAGTGGGCCCTGCTCAAACGCCACCCCTGCGAGGATATCTTTGGTGTCCAGGTTGGTGGTGCCCCAAGGAAGAGAAGGAGGAGGGGCTCTTGGCTGTCACGTGTCAGAGCCAGGTGCAGGGTCGGGCTCTCCTGGATCACCTCCCAGACCCCCTGCCTCAGCTACTGGCCATGTGCCAGCCTGACGCACCTGGAGGAGCTGATAGCCTCGGCATGGGGCCAGGCAGGACGGCCCCTCACTCCCTGCCCACCCACCTGGCCACAGCTTGAGGGCGCCTTTCCCGACACCATGACCAAATGTGCCGAGCTGCTGAACCGCACCATTGAAGTGGATTTTGTGGACATCAATGTCGGCTGCCCCATTGACCTCGTCTTCAAGAAGGTACCCAACGTTCAGCTGAGTGGGTGAGGGTGGAGTCCCTAGGAATCTGTGGGGGCCTCTGGGCCTTGCTTTCTGCATCCAGACAAGGAAGGCAGCGGTAGGGTGGGAGCTGGCCTTCCTGAGCTCCACCCACCTGTGTCTCCCAGGGCGGGGGCTGTGCCCTCATGAACCGCTTGGCCAAGTTCCAGCAGATTGTCCGTGGCATGAACCAGGTACTGCCCAAGATGACCACCCACAGCCCTCACCGCCCGACCCCAGGCCCTGCTGCCGACCACTCCTGTTCCCACAGGTGCTGGACGTGCCGCTGACCGTGAAGCTGCGCACGGGCGTCCAGGAGCGTGTGAATCTGGCCCACCGGCTGTTGCCCGATCTGCGGGACTGGGGGGCAGCTCTGGTCACGGTGGGTCTTGGGGCACAGCGGGCGTCGGGGCCCCGAGGCACTTCCCTTTCTAACTGTCCCTCCCTCCTGTCTCCTCTCTCCTGGTCTCTGGCTCGCCCTCTGTCTCTTGTCTCCGCCTGTCCATCTCTCTGTCTCTCTCTCTCTCAGTCCGTCTCTCCTGGGATCTCTGGGTCTCTCTCTCTCTCTCTGGTCCTCCGCTTCCCTGGCTCCTCCTGCCCTCCCCACATGGCTGCCTCTCCTCCAGCTCCATGGCCGCTCGCGGGAGCAGCGCTACACCAAGCTGGCTGACTGGCAGTACATCGAGCAGTGCGTGGCAGCAGCCAGCCCCATGCCCCTTTTCGGTGGGTCCCCACAGGTCACACACCCAGGCCTACCCCTCACCTGGGCCCCTCCCTGCCCAGATGGGGGGCTCCTGGGCTGGCGAGAACTCCTCATGCCCTGGCACCCCTGCCCAACGTGGCTCCCTGAGACCCTGGCTTCTGTCCCTCAGGGAATGGAGACATCTTGTCCTATGAGGATGCCAACCGAGCCCTGCAGACTGGTGTCGCAGGGGTCATGATCGCGCGGTGCGTGTGCTTGGGGGCTGCAGCTGTGGCCTTAGGGTCATAGCTTGGAACTCTCAAGATTTTTTAATTTGGCTGTCGGGTCTTAATCGCAGCATGTGGGACCTTTGATCTTTATTATGGGATGTGGGATTTTTAGTTGGGGCATGTGGGGTGTAGTTCCCTGACTAGGGATGAAACCCAGACCCCCTGCATTGGGAGCGTGGAGTCTTAGCCACTGGACGACCAGCGAAGTCCCAGAATTCTCTGGCTTTGAGCGTCGTGTGAGCGTGTGGCTGGGAGGCCGGGGACCGTGGTTTTGGGGGCTGGGGTTTCCCCAGCGGCCCACTGACCACCGCCCGCTGCCCGCCCCCAGTGGCGCCCTGCTCAAGCCGTGGCTGTTCACGGAGATCAAGGAGCAGAGGCACTGGGACATCTCATCGTCTGAGCGCCTGGACATCCTGCAGGACTTCACGCACTACGGCCTGGAGCACTGGGGCTCGGACACGCAAGGTGTGGAGAAGACACGCCGCTTCCTCCTCGAGTGGCTCTCCTTCCTGTGCAGGTGGGATGGGGTGGTGGGGCGGCGGGGCGGGCCAGGCACAGTGCTGTGGGGAGCCCCAGCCCAACCCCTTTCCCCCCGCCCCTACAGGTACGTGCCCGTGGGCCTGCTGGAGCGGCTTCCGCAGCGGATCAACGAGCGGCCGCCCTACTACCTGGGCCGCGACTACCTGGAAACGCTCATGGCCAGCCAGAAGGCAGCTGACTGGATTCGCATCAGGTGCCCGGGATCTGAGGCCCTGGGCGGGAGGGGGATAGACTACCTGGTGGGTCTGTGGTGAGCTGGATTGGGGGCCGCCCCGTGCCAGGCCTGACCCCGGCCGCCTGCCTCCCTCCCCACAGTGAGATGCTGCTGGGACCCGTCCCACCCAACTTCGTCTTCCTGCCCAAGCACAAGGCCAATGCCTACAAGTAGTCACAGGGACAGGACGGGCATCTGAGTACCCAGAGGGCCCCCTAAAGCGTGAGAAGTCAATAAATTTTATTCTTCTAAAACCCAGGCCTTTCTGTGACCCTGATGCTGCCTTTGGCCCCCTGCCATCCCCACCCCCACATCCCCCTTACCCCTTCACTCATTCACCAGCCCTGTGCTGGCCACTGTTGGTGCCCAAAAGGTCTTAACAACAAAGAAGCCATCAGAGCCCATGAGATGAGGCCTCAGGCTACCTGAGTGTGGATCAGGGTGGGCTGCCTGGAGGAAGGGGCCTCAGAGCTGACGGGCAAGCCATGCTGGCTGATGTGGAAGGCAGCAGACCGCACCCAAGGTCCACCATACCCTCTGTGATGCCCGTCTCTGGCTCCCTTGGTTTCCTGGTCCACCCCTGCTCGCTCCCCACTCCACCATTACCCGGAACCCTGGCCGGTGGGCGGGCCGCAACCTGGAACCCGCTGCCCGGAGTAACCAGACAAACAGAACTCCACAGGACTCTGAGCCTGTTCTTTGGGTGGGCCACCTGTGCTCCCCACCTGCTGCCCTCCTGGCCCGCCTGGGTCAGGCCCCCGCCTCTCTATGCAGCACCCCAAACCCTTCTACGCACCCACAGCTCCCAAAGAAGGCTTCAGTCCCCGGGGCCTGGATGCCACTGATGGGCTGGGCAACCAGCCCACTCCCGCCAGCACAGAGCCTCTGTCCTCTGTGGGTATGAGTCAGTGGGGGGCGGGCGCGGCCTTGGGAGCTGGGACTGGGGCTCTGTCTGCCAGCCTCAGGACCCCACCCGCCTACCTGCTTTCGTCCACAGGTTCCTCCAACCTGTACCACCCCCCAACCCCGGAGAAGGAGGTGTTCCCAACCCCTCCAGCAGGTACTGGCCTCCCGCCAACCCTTGAGGACTGGGGAGTGGGCAGGGTCATCCCATCCCCACCCCTAACCCTAGATGGCTTTCCACTCCAAAGCAAGGCCAGTGTCCCTCATCCCCTCGAGGGGGCCCTGACAGTAGGGCAGCCCTATGACTCTTGTCCCCCAGTCAGGTTCCTCAAAGCCAGGTTCCTCAAAGCCTGTCCCCCACCCCCACCCATGAGCCCCCAAAGCACGTCCTGGGTCCTCAGACTGGTAGATAAACCCCTAGAGGCAAAGCCTATGTCCTCGTCCCCCAAATGGACCCCAGGGTTGGTCCGTGTCCTGTGTCCCCGACGTGCCCCCCAGGCAGGTCCCAGGACCGCCCCTCTGAGGGCCACCCTCCTGGCCACAGGTTTCCAGATGGCGCCCTGTGGGTGCTTCTTTGACCCCCGCATCTACCGAATCGAGTGGGCTGCCACCGACTTCGGCCAGTCGTCCCTGTACAAGCTGGTGGCCGTGGGCGATGGGGGGCCAGCTGGGGCACCCACCTCGCCAGGCACTTACCTCCTGGAGCCCCAGCATTACCTCAAGGTCCCAGTGCCACCCCCACTGCCCCCACCATACCCCCACTACCAGCCACTGCCCCCTGGGGGCCCCCAGTACCTCCTGCCATACTTCCCACCTGAGGGGCCNGCCGTGGGCGATGGGGGGCCAGCTGGGGCACCCACCTCGCCAGGCACTTACCTCCTGGAGCCCCAGCATTACCTCAAGGTCCCAGTGCCACCCCCACTGCCCCCACCATACCCCCACTACCAGCCACTGCCCCCTGGGGGCCCCCAGTACCTCCTGCCATACTTCCCACCTGAGGGGCCGGGGCCCGAGACTGTGGGCTTCGTGGGGGATGGGGGGCCACCCGCCTTCGTGGAGCTGCCCCTGCCCTTGATCAAGGAGGGCCTGGCGCCCCCACCGCCCCCCAAGGAGAGCAAACTGCCCCCGCTGCTCATCACGCTGCCCACTGAGACCACATTGCCCCCGGGCACCTACAACCACCTCCAGGGCCGCCTGAGCCACCTGCACGGGCCCGGGGAGCCCTTGACCTTCCCAGTCAAGGAGCCGCCCCCCAGCCCACTGTACCCACTGGTCGCCACCGAACCCAAGGCGGCTGATGCCGAGGTGGCCCCACTCGGGGCGGGTGAGGCCAGGACCCCCGAGGTGGCCCGGGCCTTTGCGCTGCCCGAGAAGGTGCTGCTGGAGGATGCGATGAAGCTGTTCGACTGTCTGCCGGGCAGTGCCGAGCCCGAAGGGGCCCCACGCAAGCCCCTGGGGCCTGGGCCAGCCCTGCCCGACAGCGGGGGCGGCGGCGACGACTCCTCTGGTGACATCCGCTCACTGCACCTGCCGGACGAGCTGCTGTCCTTCGACTACAGCGTGCCCGAGATCCTGGACACTGTCTCCAACGTAGACTACTTCTTCAACTTTAGGGCACTGGACGAGGAGCCGCTGCCCCGTCCAGGGCCCCCTGCCGCCAACACCGCAGCCGCTGCCCCCAGGGCCGAGCCCCCTGGCAAGAGGGAGGCAGGCACTTCTGCCACCAAGAAGGGGCGGCAGGGCGGCAAGGGCAAGCAGGCCACGGGCCCCACGGCGGCTGCCTCCCCAGGGCCCTGGCAGGACCTGGGGGCCGCCCCCCATTAAAGCGGCTTCGACCTCAGTGCTGTGTCCGCCCCATGGCGTCAGGGCCGTCCCCACATCCTCCCTGTTGGGCAGTGGGCCCCAGGCCAGAGGTGAGGCCCTGCAGGACCCCGAGGGTGCTGGGCTTCAGAGCAGAGTGGGGGAGCCCTAGATTCAGATTTGGGATTCTAAATCTAGCCATAGAGAACCCAAGTCAGCCGGCACTTTGGAGAGGTGGGAACTGCCTGACTCCTACACTGCAAGAATTTCACTTCTGTGTTTGACCAGGAAAGTCAGGGCTGCCCAGAGATGAGCAGGGACTGGGCTGGAGACACACAACAAATGCGGGAGTTAGGGAGTGGCCTGAATATCCCCGACCATCCCTCTGAAGCACTACTGGTGGGATGGGGGGAAGGCCTTAGAGAGGCCTGCGGGCCTGACTCGGCCTCCACCCACCTGGCAGGGCAGGTGTTGTCACCAGTGGTGAAGGGGCGGTGTTCATGCAGACAGCTGGGGTGCGGAGGTAGGTGCTGGTTGGAGGTGAGGCACCTGAGGTCTGAGAGTGGGGGCTGGGCAGGGATGCGGGAGATGGTGCCCGCCTGGTACATGGGTGGCCAAGAACAGGCCCACATGTGATGGGGCATGCAGAGTGCACCTGCAGCCCAGGTGAAGCCCGGGGCCCGGGTGGGTGTGCCCGTTCCAAGATGGGCAGGGGGGCTGCGTCCTCTCATTGGACCTAGCTGTGCGTGGCAGGCACGGGGAGCCTGGGATCTCAGTTCTCACACCTGTTCCCTCCTGCCTGGGCTCCTTCCGCTGCATCCGCATGGCTCCCACCCCTGTGGGTCCCAGGCCAGGCTCTCTTCAGCCCTTCCCACGGGAGAGTCTGGAGCAGCTGCTCCCCTGAAATACTCAAGGTGACCCTGAAGAGGGTGATGTGCAAGGAGGTAAGGAGAGTTGGGGGCTTCCCTGGTGGCTCAGTGGTAAAGAATCTACCTGTCAATGCAGAAAACAAGCATTTGACCCTGGGTCGGCAAGATCCCCTAGAAATGGAAATGGCAACCCACTCCTGTATTCTTGTCTGGAGAATCCCATGGACAGAGGAGGGTTACAGTGCATGGGGTTCCAAGAGTCAGACACGACTTAGCAAGAAAACAACAAAAAAGGAGAGATGGAGCACACCTCGAGTGGGCCAGGCCCGCCTGCTTCCCTCCCCTGCAGGTTCAGGGCTGGGTCTCAGGGGCTTTCACTCTTGGACTCTGCTGGGAAGCTGGGGGGCTTGACTGGGATCCAGGAGATGTCCAGGGTGGGAGTGGGGGGGTCCCAGGTGCTGGCACCACATCTCGAGCCTCCACAGCTCGTCTCCCTGAAGCCTGTCCCAAGGCTCAGGGAGGCGAGGGCGGCCCTAAGACTGCACCTGCACTTACCTGACTCCTTTCTGAATGGGACATGGGCCTCACTTCCCTCACCTCCCTTGGAGCCCTCCTCCCTGCAGCCGTGTTAATGGGTATTTTTGAGACAGATGAAGTGCCCCCAGTGATGGGGAGCCCCTAGCAAGCAAGGGGGATGTGAGGGGAGGAGCTTGGTTTCCTGTAAGATTAATGTGGACTGAGGATTGTGAAGCATGGCGTCCCATCTCGTGACCCCCCATCAGGCCTGAAGGGTGGAAGCGGCAGAGCAACTCAGCCCCCAATGGTGAGACAAAATGACTGGCTTGAACCTGGGCCCATGTCAGTGAAAATGCTGAGTCCTAACCACTGGACTGCAAGGGAAATCCCCGTATTAAGCAATGTAAATGACCGTGGCATGGAAGGGGTGCTTCCCTGGGAGTCCAGTGGTTAAGCCTCCAAGCTTCCATGCAGGGGGCATGGGTTGGATCCCTGGCCAGGTGACTATTAGGGCTTCCCTGTTAACTCAGCTGGTAAAGAATCTGCCTGTAATGCAGGAGACCCCGGTTAGATTCCTGGGTCAGGAAAATGACCTGGAGAAAGAATAGGCTACCCACTCCAGTATTCATGGGCTTCCCTGGTGGTTCAGACAGTAAAGAACCTGCCTGCAATGCGGGAGACCTGGAGTCGATCCCTGGGTTGAGAAGATCCCCTGGAGGAGGGCATGGCAACCCACTCCAGTATTCTTGCCTGGAGAATTCCACACACAGAGGAGCCTGGCGGGCTACAGTGTATGGGGTGGCAAAAGAGTCAGACATGACTGATCAACTAAGCACAGCACATACCACAGNCTGGGTTGAGAAGATCCCCTGGAGGAGGGCATGGCAACCCACTCCAGTATTCTTGCCTGGAGAATTCCACACACAGAGGAGCCTGGCGGGCTACAGTGTATGGGGTGGCAAAAGAGTCAGACATGACTGATCAACTAAGCACAGCACATACCACAGGGAACTGTTAATAAGATCCCACGTGCCTTCAGCCATGACCCCAAACAAACAGAAAGCAAGTAAATGACCATAGGATGTGTTCTTTTAACCTAAGACTGATCAGAAAAGTTACAGAGAAAATTTTCAGTAGAATGAGACAGTGTCCCACACCACCTGGAATTTGAAGATGTGTGGGAGAGGGAAGCCTGATGAATGGAGGGACAGACTGATCCAACATATGTATACATCTACTTGTACACTGCATATACACGTGCACACATGTCCATATATGTATCCATGTGTGCATTTATATGCTTGAATGTGTGTACTTGTAGACAGGTGTGTGTGTGATTCACATGTATGTACACATGTATTTATCCATAAATGTACATATGTGCAATTGAGTGTGCCTTATACATATACACTTGTGTGACATAGCACCCACATATATGTGCACGTGTTTACACGAATGTGTATCAGACATATACACACGTGTGTCTATTGCAGAAATACACCACATACATGTGTGCAATATCCACACATATACAATATCCACACATATCCACACAATATCCACACATATACAGTATGCCACACACAACATGCACACTATCTACATACATGTATGTATGTGCCTTGCCCATGCTATATACACGTGTGTACATCTCTGTATATATATATATATATATATGCACACCATCTGTATCTATATGTATGCCTAGCACATGTACTGGAGAAGGCAATGGCACCTCACTCCAGTGCTATTGCCTGGATAATCCCAGGGATGGAGGAGCCTGGTAGGCTACAGTCCATGGGGTCACAAAGAGTCAGACATGACTGAGTGACTTCACAGACAGAACATATGTACATATAAAATATGTACTATGCTTCCAAATCTTATTCATAGACATCCGACAGGTCTACATTTCTTCATCTTTATACACGACAAGGTTTATCCAGTGGCACCCCATTCCAGTACTCTTGCCTGGAAAATCCCATGGGCGGAGGAGCCTGGTAGGCTATAGTCCATGGGGTTGCTAAGAGTCGGACATGACTGAACGACTTCACTTTCACTTTTCCCTTTCATGCATTGGAGAAGGAAATGGCAACCCACTCCAGTGTTCTTGCCTGAAGAATCCCAGGGATGGGGGAGCCTGGTGGGCTGCCGTCTATAGGGTTGCACAGAGTCGCACACGACTGAAGCAACTTAGCAGCAGCAGCAGGGTTTATCAACAGGATTTATCAACAGAGATGGACTCTCGGGTCTCATCCTTCTCTAACAGAACTTATCATGTGTCTGATACATCTCAGGGGCTTGCAGATGAGCACACCACATGCCNCACAGAGTCGCACACGACTGAAGCAACTTAGCAGCAGCAGCAGGGTTTATCAACAGGATTTATCAACAGAGATGGACTCTCGGGTCTCATCCTTCTCTAACAGAACTTATCATGTGTCTGATACATCTCAGGGGCTTGCAGATGAGCACACCACATGCCTGGGTGAGCTCCTTTCTCCAAGCTCCTGTTCACTATTTTTTTTTTTTTTTGGCCATGCTGAATGGCTTGTAGGATCTCAATTCCTAAACCAGGGATCAAACCCCTGCAGTGTGAAGTCACAACCACTGGACCAGCAGGGAAGTCCCCACCAAGCTCCTGTTCATTAGGACTTGGGCTGTCCTCCTTATCCTTATATCCCTCCACATGTTGGTGCTATAGTTAAGAGGGACTCTGATGCCAGGATGTCCAGGGAGGCTGATGGGTGTAGAAAAAACACAAAACACGAGTGATACACGCTGCCACTGGCTATATTCACAAGCCCTTCACAACAACTCTGCCCTCTCTCTGGCATTCCTACCCTCCACGGGTGCTCAGCACGTGCCCCAGAGACATGCACAAGGCTTCCTGCATCTTTGGTACAGTCTGACCCAGAAGCCATTGACCTCGAGGCCCTGCTCGGTGTGCAGCAGCTGGGGGATCATGTATGCCAGCCACACGAACAGCAGGGTGGCCACTGTGAGCAGGACAATGGTGATCTCTGGCGGGAAGATGGACAGTGGGAAGGCCCCATAGACATAGACGCTGAAGGTGGTCTCCAGGCGACAGTAGCTGCAAGGGGTGGGCAGGCCGAGTCTGTGGGGCGCTGCCTTCAGGGGCCCTGCCCTTCACCCCAGCAAGCTTTTTTGTTTTGGCAGCTCTGCTCAGCTTGTGGGATCTTAATTCTCCGATCAGGGAATGAACCCGGGCCCTCAGCTGTGAAAGCAAGGAACCCTAACCACTGGACTGCCAGGGAATTCCCCCAGCAAACATTTTAAAACCCACAGGAATGACAGCTGGGACTGGAATGGTGACTCGGGACATTGAGTTCCATTCATACCCACTTCTCTTTCCTCTGATCTGTCGTCCTCTTTGTATTTTGCAGAGGTCACGTTTTTCCCCAGGGCCTCGGTGGTCCCCTGCTCTGGGACAAGAGGTCTCCCCTCCATGCCCAGACTATCTTGGGGGTGGGGCAGAAGAGGCCAAGAAACTGTTCATCACACAGTGGGGGTGTGATGGGGGCCACAGCATCCCTGAAGTGGGGGTAGCAGGATGGAGGGAAGTGCACCCAGGAAAGGGGACCCAGGGGTCAAGTAGCCAGGGAAACTGCAGGAGGCAGGTGGGGGGAGGGGAGGGGCTGAGGCTCCCAGGCAGGCCCCTTCCCCCATTGGGTGCCCCCAGGGTCTCCCCAGCCTTCCACCCCTGACGTCCCAGAGGTGGTCTGGTCCAGGGCCCCTAGGAAAGGCAGGGTCCCCCTAAGTTTTTGAGGGTGGCTTTTATGTCCATCTGGAGGGGAAACATGATGGGGGAAAGAATGCCGCCCACGTTCCCCCTCCCAGTGGGAGATGCTCATGATTTGATCCAGCACAAGTGGGTGGCAAATATTAATAATACCCAGCTCTTAGGGCAGGGGTGAGGGGCTTGGGAGGCCAGGCCCATAACCTGAGTCAGTTTCCGTGGCATTAATACTCTGGCCGGTGCTGATTTCAAGTTACCAATGGGAAGTCCGCTGGCTTGCAGACTCCCTGAATATCTAAGGGTTAGTGTTTGGGAGCCTATCTGTGCCCACCAATGAGACATACCCATGGAGGTCACTCTGATTCCCCAGGGCAGGGATAGGGGTGCTGCTGGGCATTGTTATTCCCCTTAGGGCCTGGCGTGGTCTCTGAATAAAGATTTACTTATCGAGTGAACAAATGCCATCGGTGACTTAAAGTATCACTCTTCCCGGGGATGGTCTGAGCTGTTGGATTCAGGTTTATCCAGGACCTGCCTAAGGGTGGCAGAAAGTGGGCCCCACACACGTGTAGGACCTGCCCTAGAAGTGCCAGTTGTCTCTCCAGAGGCCCACGGTGCATGGAGGCTCCCCACACCCACTCACCTGTAGGATGGATCCACGATAGAAATGAAGAAGATGTAGATGCCGTTTCTTTGGTCGAAAACAACCTTGTTCTCTGTTGGGCCTCCCAAGATCTGATACGGGACGTCAGGCCATCTCAAGGGTTCGTGGTAGTCAGGGTCGTGGCAGCTCATGTAATTCTGGGGAGGAGGACAAAGGCGTGCTCGCTGGCCCTGGGGGTTGGGAAGGACTGTGGGAGCCCTCTGACACACCCCATGGCACACCGCCATCCGCCAGCATCTGTGGCTGTGAATCCAGGGCCAGGTGCCCGCTGGGCAGGCTAGCTAATTTGTGAGTGTGGCTCCTTCTTCCTGCCCTCCTCCTTCCCAGTCTGCCCAAGCTTGAGGCGGACTGCAGGCATAATAACTCCTCTCCCCAGGGTCCCTTGGAGCTCTAAGTCTGATACATGTGCTCTTGGTGTTTGTTATGAGCTGGGCTGAATTCCTCCCCAAATCATATGGGGAAGTCCTAACCCTCAGGGCCTTGGGCAGTGTCCTTATTTAGAAAGGAGGTCTTTTAAAAATTAATTTACTTATACATTAATTTTTGGCTATGCTGGGTCTTTGTTGCTGCTTGGGCTTTTCTCTAGTTGTGGAGAGCAGGGGCTACTCTTTAGTTGCGGTACAAGGGCTTCTCATTGCAGTGGCCTCTCTTGTTGTGAAACCTGGGCTCTAGAGCACACAGGCTTCAGTAGTTCTAGCACGTGGGCTCAGGAGTTGCAGCTCCTGGGCTTTAGAGCACAAGTTTAGCAGCTGTGGAACGCATGGGCAGAGCAACTAAACCCGCACGTGGCACCTACTGAAGTCCATGTGCCCTAGAACCCATGCTCTGTAACAAAAGAAGCCACTGTAATGAGAAGCCCACGCACTGAATGTTTGAACCCCCAACCCCATTCATGATGTTGATGCAACATCCCCCAGTGGAATAGTATTTGGAGGTGGAGCATTGGAAAGAGATTTGATGAGGTCCTGAGGGGAAGACCCCTATAAAGGGATTATTTCTTTTGTAAGAATTGACACCAGAGAACTAAAGCAAGGTCTCGAAGAGATACTTGCACTCCTGAGTTCACAGCAGCACCATTCACAATAGCCAAAAGGTGGAAGCAAACCAAATGTCCACGGACAGATGATGGATAAAAAGTGCGGTTCATACACACTAATGGAATATTACAAGAGTTTCTGACACCCTCTACCACATGGATGAACTGTGAGGACGTGATGCTCAGTGAAATAAGCCAGACACAAAAGGACAAATACCATCTGATCCCACCCATGTGAGACCCCCTAGAGGAGTCAGATCCTTAGAGACAGGAAGTAGATAGTGGGGGTCAGGTGCCAGGGGGAGGGGATGGGAGTCAGTGTTTCATGGGGACAGAGTTTCAGTTTGGGAAGAAGAGAAAGTTCTGGAGATGGTGGGGATGGCTGCAGGACAAGTGTGAATGTGCTTCATGCCACTGAGCTGTGCACTTAAAATTATTTAAAATGGTCAATTTTATGTTATGTATAAGTAAGTGTTAGTCACTCAGTCGTACCCAACTCTTTGCAACCCCATGGACTGCAGCCCACCTGGCTCCTCTGTCCATGTATGTTTGACCACAATTAAAAAAAATTTTTTTAATTATTTAAAAAATTTATTTGGCTGTGCCTGCTGTTAGTTGGGGCTTCCCTGGTGGTGCTAGTGGTAAAGAACCCAGCTGCCAACGCAGGAGACGCTAGAAACACGGGTTGATCCCTGGGTGGGGAAAATCCCCTGGAGGACGACATGGCAACCCACTCTACTAAGGTATGAAGGATCCGGTGACATGACCAGGAATTGAACCTCAGCCCCCTGCATTAGGAGCTTGTAATCTTAACCACTGGACCACCAGAGAAGTGCCCAACAATTAAGAAAAAAATTTTTAAGTCTTTTGAGAGTAAAAGGGGGAGAAAAAAAAAAAGCTGGATCACATAAAAACTATGTGAAATCTAATAAGGGGGACAGCTGCTTAGCCTAAAGACTCATTATCATTATTATTATTATAGCTAGCTGCACCCCATGGTTTGGCTAAGTAGCTACATAACTACCTATCTAATGATCATGCTGGAAATGCAGGCATTGTGGCTCTATCTTGATAGAAAAACCCCCGGGGTTCTACAAAATCGCTCACCAGGGCTGATAGGAAAAAAGCAACAGGACAGTCTCTTAAATGAAGGTGTGCCACTTTGAATGAGAGGGCTAATAAAAAAAATAATGCAAACACCAGCAGAGTCAGAAAATAATAAATAAAGCTACATGTGTGTGGCTTGTACTTTTTAAAGAAATGGTCAGAGAGGTGGTACTTGGATAACACCGTGAATGCACAAAACGCCCAAGTTGTGAGTTGTACTTTTTACATTAAAAAAAAATTCATTATAGGTTATGTGAATTTTACCTTGATTAAAAAAAACACACACACAATGTCACCAACCAAATAAATTCTCAAACTCACTGGACGGAATGGGGTGTGAGGAAGGGTGAAGCTGCCGGCTCGCCCAGAGTCGGCGCTGGAACCGGCTTCCGACGCAGGTAGCGCGCGCGCCCTGCTGGTGGCGTGGCAGCATTGCGCTGTGTTCGCGCCCTTGGTGTTGAGAGGCAGCGGGTGGCGCTGGAAACTACTGCGCACCACAAGCTCCCCTTCCGCACCCAGGAGCAAATCGACATGTTCCTATCAACTGTCACCAGTCCTCTATTTGGCAGTCGTGTACCAACGTGCGTAATAGAAACAATCGCTGAGCAGAACCGTAAATATAATCAGCCCCTTACATAATGGGCATTTGGATGGTTCCAGAGTTTTGTACATCATCGGCAGTGTACTCCATGAACCCCTTGGTCCTAGCATCTCTGATTGTCTGGTCATTCCCTTGGTAGAGATTCCCAAAGGGTTTGTGCATCTTACATTACCAGCATCCAACACCAGAGCTATTCAGGGACTAAATGTCTGTGTTAACCAACTAGAGGTCATCTGTTGAACCATACCCCCTAAGGTGATGAATTAGGAGGCGGGGTCTTTAGGAGGCAGCAGGTCATAGTGGTGGAGTACTCCTGAAGGAGATTTTGTTTGTCATTCAGTCGCTGAGTCGTGTCCCATTCTTTGGGACCCCATGGACTGCAGCAAGCCAGGTTCCTCTGTCCTTCATTATCTTCCAGACTTTGCTCAAATGCATGTCCATTGAGTGGTGATGCTGTCTAACCATCTCATCCTGTCACCTCCTTCTCCTTTTGCCTTCAATCTTTCCCAGCATCAGGGTCTTTTCCAATGAGTTGGCTCTTTGCATCAGGTGGCCAAAGGATTGGAGCTTCAGCAACATTCCTTCCAATGAATATTCAGGGTTCATTTCCTTTGGGATTGACTGGTTTGATCTCCTTGCTGNTTGCCTTCAATCTTTCCCAGCATCAGGGTCTTTTCCAATGAGTTGGCTCTTTGCATCAGGTGGCCAAAGGATTGGAGCTTCAGCAACATTCCTTCCAATGAATATTCAGGGTTCATTTCCTTTGGGATTGACTGGTTTGATCTCCTTGCTGTCCAAGGGACTCTCAAGAGTCTTTTCCAGCACCACAGTTAGTTTGAAAGCACCAATTCTTTGGCCCTCAGCCTTCCATATGGTCCAGCTGTCACATTTGTACATGACTGCTGGAAAGACCATAGCTTTGACTATACTGCCCTTTGTCGGCAAAGTTATGTCTCTCCTTTTTAATACACTAAGTCTGTCACAGCTTTACTTCTGGTGAGCAAGTATCTTTTTAATTTCACCGCTACAATCACTGTATTAGTGATTTTGGAGCCCAAGAAAATAAGATCTGTCACTGCTTTCACTTCTTCCCCTTCTATTTGCCATGAAGTGATGGAACCGGATGCCATGATCTTAGTGTTTTGAATGTTCAGTTAGTTTCAAGCCAGCTTTTTCACTCTCCTCTTTCACCCTCATCAAGAGGCTCTTTAGTTTCTCTTCACTTTCTGCCATCAGAGTGGTATCATCTGCTTATCTGATGTTGTTGTTACCTCTCCCAGCAA
>SJYA01008597.1:0-15861 GCA_006410615.1 Neotragus moschatus
GAGTTCTTCTTTTGATTTCCTTGTTAACCTGAGAATCATTAATGCTTATAAGGGTTTTTAAAATTAATTTTATTGGAGTATAGTTCCTTTACAATGTTATGTTAGTTTCTGCTGTACAGCAAAGTGAAGCAGGTGTAGATACGCATATGTGCTAAGCCACTTCAGTTGTGACCCTATGGACTCTAGCCCGCCAGACTCCTCTGTCCATAGGATTCTCAAGGCAAGAATACTGGAGTGAGTTGCCATGCCTTCCTCCAGGGGATCTTCCTGACCCAGGGATAGAACCTGAGTCCTGTAGGTCTCCTGCACTGACAGGCGGTCCTCTACGGCTAGTGCCACCTGGGAAATTCATATATATACATATATCCCTTTCCTTTTGAACTTCATTCCTATTCTGGTCTCCACAGTGCTTTAAGTGGAGCTCCCCTGTGATAGGTATTATGTTCTTATTAATCATCTATTTTATACATAGTATCAACAATGTATATGTGTCAATCCAAGTCTCCCAATTCCTCCCATCCCCACCCCATTTCCCCCTTGGCATCCATATATTTGTCCACTACATATTGTCATTATTTCTGCTTTGCAAACAAGGTCATCTCTACCATATTTCTAGATCCCACATTTATGCGTCGATATATGATATTTGTTTTTCTCTTGCTTACTTACTTATGAGCACTCTCTAGGTCCAACCACGTCTCTGCAAATGACCCAATGCATGTATTATTAATATCATACAAAACAGAACTAGATAAGAAAAACACAAAGAGATTTACACCTATGTGAATGTCTGGTAGGGCACTTGAAAATCTTTCAGGATGTTCCTGGTGCAGAGCTATCCTGAGAATTGCAAGGTCTCTAGCATTTCAACAGCATCTTACAATTATCATGTCAACTGAACCACCCCCAATTTTCTCAGATATCCTTTGGGGAAAGAATTGATCCTATTGAAAACTATGGCTCCATTGCTCCTCGTTCCATGGGGAGGGTGGATCCTTGGCAGCTGTGACAGTGGCAGAGATCTGTACAGATCAGCCAGCTGGTAACTTAATGAGGCTTGAACCCTGACCTCCTAACTTCTAATATGATGCTCTTCCTCAAATCCTGAATTACACTTTAAGTTTTTGGGAGAACTGGCTTGGATTCCTCAATCAATCAGCAATTTGAGGCTTTCTAAAATATATATATATATCCAGATGAATGATACAGGATACCTAAAACCATGAAAACATTAGTTGTTTTAAAAACTCCCTTTATTATAGTATTTATTTTCAAAAAATTTGAAGTAGGTTGGGATGTTTTGCTGAAAGTTTAAAGGTCTCAAAATACCACACCCTGCTTCAGCTGAGGGAACTCAAAGCATCTTTCAAAGATCTCAAGTTTGAAAAACATCAGAAAGTCCTCCTTGTAGAAGAGTTCAAGGCAATCATAGGTGAATCATGAGGGATTTGTGTGGAAAGTTAGTATCCAAATATATTTTTCCTCTGAAATGGACATAAGATTCTAAATTCAACTGCATTAGCATTTTAATGAGTTCTCTTACAGTTCCACAGTTCCTTGGCCTTGCCTGAGATTCTAGCCCCCTCCAGCTTCCATGGTCCTGCTATCTGCTCCCTGTCCACCTGCCCTCTGTGTCTCTCATACATGGATAACAGAGCTCTTCTAAAAATGTTTGATTTTTCTCCACCTCTGTCTTACAGGCAGTTTCAGATTTGCATTTTTATCACAATCTCTCAAAACACATTGGTGCAGCTGGTGAGTTTTAATGGCCTTTTATTGGTCATTCTCAAAACTAGTGCATTGTTATTTAGTATTCTGTGTGTGTGTGTGTGTGTGTGCGCGCACACAAGCTCTGTGCTATTTTTTTGTGCTTTTTTTCCTGGCTCAGCAGATTCCTAGTATCTACTAGTGAGATAGATGGATGTACACGTGTGCATATATCTCACTAGAGCCAAAGCCCAGTAATGAGCACTTGTACCTCAGAAAGTAATTACAGTGCAGAAATTCAGCTGATAAAAACATACAAATCCAGACAGTTCTTTTATCAGAACCTCAAAGAGCTCTTGCCAGGGGGCTGCTATACCCCACAGAGCAGTCAGTTTTTACTTGCTGCAACTTTAAGTATGCCAGCAAGGTTTAGAACTGGGAACACCAGTGACCACTCCTTAGTCCCTGCCAGTGGGCAGTGCCCTCAGCAGGATTATCTCTCTAGGATCTAGTTTGTCCTCGTCCCTCTGCTCAACAGATATGCTTGAATGCTTGTCTAAGTGCAAGACTTTTCTACTGGAAAACATATGACAATTAGGTTTGCTTTTGAGTATTTCAGTCCATGGCAGTTTATATGCTTTTTGGAAATCTGTGCAAGTGTTACTTCAGTCCTAACACTTTGCCTGAGTCGTTTTATGTAGCTGGCACCACTGGAGCAAATCACATGAGGCTTACTGCAACGTAAGGATGGGGTCTAGGAGCATCGTGAGGTGTCTGATTCCCCTCTTTCCCCATTCTCCTCTCTCTGTTCCCCATCACCCTCCACACACTTCTCCCACCAGTTCATGACTGAAATTATCCTGCTACTTTGACATTATGTATTTTTTAATCAAAATTTAAGCCTATTATCTGATTGTATGTTAGTATGAATTGTTGTATACTTTTAGGAGAGAAATTTTTGATGATGAGAAGGTGAAGGAAGCCTGAAGAATCTGGTCCCTTGGAATAAGAGGGACCAAGAATAGACCAAGAAGAAGACCTCTTGAGTGGAGAAGGCAACACTGCTTTGGGGGTTCCCCGAGCCCCTGGAGCAGATCATGTGGTCTCAGCCTTGCTAGCCATCAGTCTAGAGAGCTGGTGCCAGACTTCGTTCTCACCTTGTGTTAGGAGTTAGCAAAGTGGAGAGGGAAGTATGTAGTCTAACTTCCTATCAGGTTGTCAGCTCATGCTCTCAGTGAGTGCTTGTACAGGGTGCAGGAACCCACTTAGCATACCAGACTCAACAAGGTTTTATTCTCTTCCGAATCCAGGGTGAGAGGTGGACACAGTACTTAAGTTTCCTTTAAAATGGGCAGTAACAACAGGATGGACCTCAGAGGGGATTGCGAGAATTAAATAACAAAGTACATGGACATTAATGACAGATAAATGAAGATATGATATATTTATAAAATGGAATATTACTCAGCCATTAAAAAGAATGAAATAGTGCCATTCTTAGTGTAAGGTCAGACCCTGGGAGGGGGAGGTCTCTAACGGAAGGAGCCTCCCAGATCCTGGGGACCAATGACAGTTAAAGCCGCCCCACCCCAGCCATGTAGAAGGACCTGTCAGCCCGCGACACCTTGGCCTGGGGACCTATCCGAACCCCCGTCTATCTAGCCTGAGCATCCCTCGCAACGAGCGTATTAAAACCACCTGCAACACGGTCCGGGTGCGGACTTCCTCGACCTGCCTCATTCGGGTCTGGGAACCCCGCTCGGGAGCAATTCAGCATTAAAAAGCCTATTAGACACTCTTCTTGGGGTCCTGGTCGTCTCTTACCTAACAATAGGACTAATCCTTTTGGAAGTGCCTAAGGGAAAACTTTCTCAATTGTGTGAAAAGTAATGGTGTGATGAAAGAGCCTGTGCGGAACGCACAGAAAGCTCTCTCTGCAGGCATCTGGGTTGTCTCCAGGACTGGCTTCACCATCACCCAATGTTGCTCAAAGTGATGCTTTCCATGAAGTGCTTTCTCTAAATTCACAGCACTGTTGGCAAACTCCTCCACTCAAATAGGCAGTGACTGCAAGAATGATTCACACACATGTTCCCTGCTCCTCCTGGAATCCAGGCGAGGGCTGTGAATTTGGGAGAGCAGAGACTCTAACACCTAACATAATTCTCTCCCAGAATGATTGCTTCAGATAAAAAAGTACAATTAAAAGTAAAATCGCTGTTTCTTTGTCTCTTCGCTTCCCCTTGGACAATTAGATCTAGGTGTTCTGATATTGATAAGATACTGATAGAATGACCTTATATTAATAAGAGATTTAAATATAGAAATGAGTTCCTGTTCTCCTGCAGCTCCTCAGAGACCTGCAACAACTGGAGGCGAAGCAGCAGGTGCTAAACGCCCCGGTGGAGGAGGGCTGGCTCTCGCTCTCCAAAGTGCACTAATGCAATGGGTGCCAAGTCAGTAGGGCCCCTGCAGTATGCCTCCCACATGGAGCCCCAGGTCTGCGTCTGCACGAGCGAGGCTTAGGACGGACTCCAGAAGTTCTGGATGGTGAGAGCCGGCACCCGGACTCCAGAGGAAGTGGGATCCCGCGAGGCAGCCTTTCTTTCTTCAGCTCTGCGCAGGCGCAAGGGTCTCCCAAGGACCCCAGAGCCGGAGTCCTCCCCAGCTCCCCAGAACCCTTTGAAATGGTTTGGAATCCTGGTTCCTCACAGTGTGCGACAAGCTCAAGCCAGCTTCCGGGAGGGTCTGCAGCTGGCTGCAGACATGGAGCCTTCAGAGCCGCATCAACTGGGGTCGAAGCCAGCTCCAGGAACTCCAGGAGAAACTCAAGCAGCTAGAACCCAGGGCTCCCTGACCTGTCACCACAGAAGCAAGGCAGTGGGAACAGCTATTCTTCGATGTGGCTCCCTTATCAGCCCTTCCTCCTTCACAGATTGCCCGCCACCCCAACTAACTCCTGCTCCTTAATACATCTCTGGTCTGCATGTTTCCAGCTTTGTTAGGTGGGGAAGGCTGAAGAGGCAAACTGCATAAAGTTCACAGTTACTACTGTAAAACCACTTGTAAACTCACATTGTTCCAGGACACATCCATGTAGAGCAGTCACAAAGCTGTTAGGTTAGTTCATATTATTGAACACTAACAATTTCATGCATCCATTAGCTGTGATTTTTCATGACTGGATGAAATACTACACAGCTAGTGGCAGGGAAGGACAAGAAGTAGGTGCTTCAGTTTCTCTAGATCCTTAAAATGGACTTTGATGGAGGAAAAAAAAACATACATACACAGATCAGGACAGAATGACTCTGCACTGATAGAAAGACACACATACCTAAGTAGATGGGGAATGCTTAGCAGGTTTTAAGCCAGAAAGTAAAAAGGATCTGACCTAAATTTTCAAGGGAACCCTTTGAAGAGACCATTCAGGTTTTTAAAAGACTGCTTTTGCCTTTCAAGATTGAGTCTTTGAATATGTTGAGGGGCCAGAAACTCTGTGCCCTGGCTTCATTTTTCTATAGGCTTGTTGATATTTTTAGCCGTTTCTAGGAGCTTATGGGGATGTTTTTTGTTTATGAGATGTATCTTTTTTTTCCCCCAGTTTTTGTGTTTTAACTTATGGTGGATTTAACTTTTTATTATAAAACACATTGCATTAAACTGCACAGAACAGTTGAATAGCGTAATGAGTAAGGTGAAAGCTCTCTCAGCTCTTTAAATCAAGTTTCTTAGAACATTTGAAATTATCAGGTAGCTATTTTATGATTTCTGGCTTTGGGATTGCGGTTGATGGGATAATAAGGGAATTCTCCAGTGTTTTCCTCAAGAACTTTTGTATTCAAGTGAAGTATGGGGTGAGTCCTGCACTCAGCTTCCTCTTTTCTACCATAGTTCATACAGTGGATCATCCTTAGTGCTGATTTGAAATGCTACCCTTTTCTTTCGATTAATCCCAGTGTTGTATATCCCTACCATATTTTGGCATTTCCATTTTTTTTTTAATCGATCTTAATGTAAGTTAAGACACAGGTACCACAGTGTTTTAATTCTTGAGCTTTTAATAAAAATATACTTGAATCACACACACACACACACAAAAGAAATGAGTTCTTTTTAACGGTTGCACAATTATGAGATTGGACATGATTACCACCTTCTGAATGGTCTTTTATCACTTGAGGGCCTGGAGGTGCCCTGGAACAGCAAGTCAGGAGTGGAGTTGATCATACTTACTTATTTAAGTAGTCTGACTTACTGCACTTAGCATGGCCATCTCTAAGTCAGCATCCCCACTACCACCTGGGGAGTTACCACGAGCAAGGCAATCACAAGTTGGGTGTACACATAATAACAGCTTTACTTGGAAAGAAAAATACATGACAGACATGTTAATGAGAGTTCAGAGATCAGGGAAAGGTCAATAAATTTGGATGTATTTGGAAGAAAAGCAAGTGTTGATTGACACTAACAAAAGTGGAAACTCAAAGTAGTCCAAGAAAGAGTAATTTGGAAAATGCCTTTTGTAAAGCTAATTTGATGAAAATAAAAGCTGATGAGGGCCCTCGTGAAAGTATTTAGGACGCTTTTGTATGTGAAAATGGAAAGAAAAAATTTGCTGGACAATTATAAACTTAGCCTATGCTTTTCTCACCTTCTTCATCCCTTCCAAAGTAAACAATAGAGGATTAACAGCTGATCAAACAAAATAGCTGAAACACAAAATAAGTCTGTACAATGTGGTCAAATTAAGATGCCAATGGTAGTAAATGCTCTGAAAGGGCAAGTAATTCACTGGAACCAATAAATTCAGGCAACAGCTATCATACATTGAAAGGATAAAAAGATTACTGTAGTAAACAGCCACTGAAAATGTTTGGAATAATACCTAAGGGGATACTGAAAAACCGTATTTTGAAGTTAAGTGTAATCATATATTAGTTGGTTAAGTTAAACGAGTATAATTCATAATTATCACTATTCTAAGACTGTTCTAATGCCCATGTATTTTCTTTTTTTATTGAAGTATAATTGATTTACAATGTTGTGTTAATATCTGCTGTACACCAAAATGATTCAGTTATTCATATATATATACTTTTTCATGTTCTTTTACATTATGGTTTATTATAGGATATTGAATACAGTTCCTTGTGCTGTACAGTAGGACCTGGTGTTTATCCATCCTATATATAATAGTTTGCATCTACTAACCCCAGCCTTCCAGTCCAACTCTCCCCAAACCCCATCCCCTTGGCAACCACAAGTCTATTCTGCATGTCTTTGAGTCTATTTCTGATTTGTAGATAAGTTCATTTATGTCATATTTTATATTCTGCATGCAAACAATGTCATATGATATTTGTCTGACCTACTGCAGTTAATATGATCATCTCTAGATCATGCGTGCTCCTAAGTGTAAGGTCGGACCCTGGGGACCATGACAGGAGCCTCTCAGATCCTGGGGACCAATGACAGCACACTTCACCAGCTAAAGCCGCCCCACCCCAGCCACGTAGAAGGACCTGTCAGCCCACGACGCCTAGGCCTGGGGACCTATCCAAACCCCCGTCCATCTAGCCTGACCATCCCTCGGGCCACTCACAACACGATCCGGGCGCGGACTTCCTCGACCTGCCTTGTTCGGGTCTGGGAACCCCGCCCAGGAGTGCTTCGCCATTAAAAACTTGTTAGACACTCTTTTCAGGGTCCTGGTCATCTTTACCTAATACCTATTTGTCTTTTTAAAATCAGTAAAGGAAGTAATGCCCACTTGCTGATCCCCTTTTCTCCAACTCCAGGTTGAAGGAAGATGCCTTCAGTATAGTTTGATTTCCCCTGATAGATCTGGCTTCCAATGCTGGTCAAGATCTCTCTGTCATCTCTTCCATCCTGAAGACAAGGATGGGGCTGACCCTAAGTTGCCATCAGCACAAAATGCAGGCAATGCCATACCAGCAGCCTGTCCCTGGTGTCCCCTCGGTGGGGTGAGTATCTCACATGCTCATGGCTCCCAGTCCCTTTACACTGAAGTGAGGGTGGGGACTAGCCTCTAATGGCTTATTTCTCCTAATATTTTTCCTGAAATGTTTGTGTACAGACTTATAATCATTTTATGGTGTCTGCCGCTGTGTTTCTCAGGTGTTCTGATGAGTATGCTATAGTAAACTATTAGACATTTTGCCTAGTAGACTTTTTTTTTTTTTTGCTTTAAATTATAATGTATAAATACTTCCCTGAAGGGATACTCCTGTAGATTGAGCTCTTAAAGAGTGTGATTTTGATCTAATGAAACACAAAAGTATGAACAAATGTACAAGTATATCTTGGGTGTCCTGACACAGATTTGTGAGGAAGCTGGATCACTGTCTGGAAGGGCGGACATTCTTCTTTCCCATTGACAGCGTGGGATCCTTAATGCAACTGGCTTGCTCCCTTACAGGAAATTCACACACTTTTACAAGTTGTATCAGCTTCTTGTAGCTGCTGTAACAAATCACCACACACTTGTGTCTCAAAATGATGAAAATGTATCCCTGATAGTTCTGGAGGCCAGAAGTCAGAAATCAATTTCAGCAGCCAAATCAAGGGTGCTCCACCTCATGGGGTTCTAAGGAGGATTGGAACCCTCTGCCTCTTTCTCTCACCATTTTTTGCTCTGGTGGCCATTGGCATTCCAGAGTTTGAGGATCCAGAGTTTGAGATAGCATCATTCCTATCTCTGTCTCTATGGTTACCTTGCCTTCTCTTCTGTTTGTTGTAAAGTCTCTCTCTGCTTCTCTCATAAAAGGATACATGTGACCACATTTATGACCCACCCTGATAGTTCAGGACGATTTCCCCATCTCAGAATCTTTAATTTGCTCACACCTGAAATCCCCTTTCTTATTGCATAACACTTGCAGGTTCTTCCAGCAACCCACTATTCAATCTTCCACACATATATTACCAGCAGCTTAATAAATAGCATGACCTAAATTGCTAACAATTCTCTCAGGAATCTGCAACATCCTCCACTAAGAATATAGAGCATCTTAATTAGCAAATATGGGGGCAGTTTGGCTTATGAACCAGAATGTTACAAAACACAAAGATGAAGTTTGTAGACTTTGTGTAGATCCAGAGTGGCGTGGAATTTTTCATTAGAATTTGTGTATGTTTTAGATTGAACATCTGTTACCAATGCTTGTTTGTACCTTTGGATGCTTGCCAAAATCTAGAGATTGTCTGCTACATCAGCATTTTCTGGTCTACAGATATTATAGATATGGAAAAAACCTAAAATGGACTTTCTGATCAATTCACAGAATTGATACATATTTGCATGTTCTGGAAGCCATGAAAGATGTGGCACACCATTTTTATCCCTCCATGTCACAGGGTTTAGTTTTCATCATCTTAGATAACACGGAACTGACCCCTTAGCTCTTATATTGAGCCCGGGCTCCCCTTTTCAGATAGCCATACCCAGGATCTGATACACAGTGGTAATTGCTGCATCTTCATGTAAAATCAGAGAAGGCAATGGCACCCTACTCCAGTGCTCTTGCCTGGAAAATCCCATGGATGGAGGAGCCTGGACGGCTGCAGTCCATGGGGTTGTGAAGAGTTAGACACAACTGAGTGACTTCACTTTCACTTTTCACTTTCCTGCATTGGAGAAGAAAATGGCAACCCACGCCAGTGTTCTTGCCTGGAGAATCCCAGGGACGGGGGAGCCTGGTGGGCTGCCGTCTATGGGGTCACACGGAGTCAGACACGACTGAAGCGACTTAGCAGCAGCAGCAGCAGTAGCATGTAAAATCAAAACTCCTCCCAGCCCCAGTTGCTCTTGACTGCATTTCTTCTCCATTGCAGATTCCCCAATTCTGAGGCTTAGAGTTCTTATAGTCCTGACTTACTCTCATCATTGCTTCAACAGTGACCACTGCCTAGTGTTTGACTTCTTTCTGTCCGTCTATAGATGTTCCTGGGTTGTGACTGCCTCCCACCCTCTAACCACCCTGTCCACACAGAGGGTCTTGAGATACAATTACACTTCCTCTTGACTTGAACCACAATTATGGCAGAGTAAATAGTAATAATATGAAGAAATCCAAATGCTATGGTCAATGGCTTGAAGAGTCGTCTTTTCCCTTCACTGAATTGTGAGAATGAATTATTTAGGCTGCAGTGGTCCAGGTTACTGGTACACTAAATGTAGAATACAAGAAACATGATTTTATAGACCTCTGTGCTAGAAGAGACTGCCCCAGAAACACCAAATGATTCATTTAACCAATAAGAATATTTCTATTTTCCAGGGCTTTGCTAGGTGATAGGAACAAAATGATAAACAAAAATAGACTTGCTTTGCATCTTCTTGGGGCTTATATGCTAGAGGTAAAGTCATCTGTTAATTCAAATAGTCATAAAATGGCAAGCTACAATTATGAGTGATAAAAGACCTCTTCTAGGAAAAGTCAGAATATGAAATTTGTTATCCAACCTAGTTGAGAGAAGGCATTCAGAGAAGGTTTCCCCAAAGAAGAAGTATCTTTACAGGAATTTGAGAAATGAGTGGGAAATTGTCAAGATGGGATGGTGGAGATGAAGAGCAGCCCTTCCAAGCAGAGGGCACATGTGCACACGTCCTGGTGAGAGAGAACAAGGGATGTCGAAAGGCCTGACATCAGACCAGTGAGGCTGAATCAAGAAGCTGTCTTGGTGCAATAATGTTGGTGAGGTAGGCAAGGCTCAATTTTTCTGTTTTTAGGCCTTTAAAAATTTTATTTTGCCAGAAAACCACAGGGAAATTATTGAATACATTAAGCAGAAACCTGATGTGATCAGGTTTGTTTTAAGGAGACTATGCTCAGTAGAGATGAATTTGTAGGAAATCAAATCAAGAATGAGTGTGGGGAGCCCAGTCAGGAGACTAAAGAAGATGCATGTGGGCTCCTTCTTTTTTGTTTTTTTTTTTTTAATATTCTTTGATTTTATCCATTTTTTGGGCTTTCAACTTTGTCCTTGGATCAATATACATTTGTTTAAGGAAAAGGAAAAGATTTATGAACAAATAAGCCTGGTTCTGCTTGGCAAAGGGGAAAAACTCCAATTAGCCAGGCTGTGCATTTAGTGCCGTAACTGTTTGTCACGGAAACCCAGGCTTCATCTGAAAAACTCAAAAGTTTTTTGCATCATGAAGACACAGAGAGCAAACATGTTCTAAATATAAGAAATCACTCACTGGTGCATTAGGGGAAGAACCTGGAGAAGCTCTAGGGATAAGGGGCAGACATCCCATATTGCGATCCCTGTGGATAAGAAAGTGATTAAGCAAAATTAAAGGTCTTTTTAAGACTGCAGAGGGTATAGAGATCCCTAGGTTTTTGGTAATTATGCAACAGAAATTTAATCCAAATTGGCAGGAAATTAGTCTTGGAAGAATAAAAAGATGATAATAACTAAGTTAGTTGACAATAAGATGTGAATATTTTGTTTCAGTTGAAGAAAAGGTCATTCTATTAGCTTCATTAAGATTTAAATATGTTATTAAAATGAAGATATTCTAAGTATATTAGGCTTTAGAAAAAGAGATCCAGGAATTACAAAAAGATATTCTAAATTGCAATTGCTTGATATCCATCCAGGGATTGAATTAATAACCACAAAAATATGAACTACCTATTTCTGCTGAAAATTTCCCCACAGTTACCCTTTGAGATTCTGAAGCTTTGAAAATGTGCTCAGTTTGCTTTGTAAGTAGAGGTGGTGAGGGCTGTTTCCTTCAAAAAAGGTCTTGATCATGTGTTCTCAGTCATGTTTGTGAAGACCTGCTTTGACTGGCTTCTCCTTAGAGGACTAGTCTTCACCCCTTGGTTTCATTTTCAGAGATCAAATCCAGAGACTAAGGATTTTATTTACCAGGAGAAGGGAATTCTAGGTTCTAGAGAAAATGAACCCAGGGAAAATCTTTAGGGGAAGGGTTAACCTGATGACATATGACACAGATTCTCATGACTCAGAGAACCACTTTGCTTCAGACCCATTGCAGATTCTGTAATCACAGCGAATTCTTCTAATCTTATTGAGAAAAGATACAACCTGGCTGTATAACACCCAGGATGTTATTTCTGGGGTCCAGTCAACCAGAGGGTAATTATGCATTTTATTAAAACCTTCTGTTGTACTGTAGTAGATCAATACTTCCCTGGTGGCTCAGATGGTAAATCTGCCTGTAAGGCAGAAGTCCTGTGTTCAATCCCTGGGTTGGGAAGTTCCCCTGGAGGAGAGCATGGCAACCCACTCCAGTATTCTCGCCTGAAGAATCCCCATGGACAGTGGGGCCTGGCAGGCTGCAGTCTATGGGGTCGTAAAGAGTCGGACATAACTGAATGACCAAGCAAAGCGTAGATCAATATATAGCCTTTTGAGTCCTGCATGCAGGTCAGGAACTAGCTTTATCAAACATTAGCCTTGAGACCTTTGTTATGTTGCAGAACCTCTCTAAGCCTCATTCTCATTTCTAGAATGGGGATAATGGTGCTGTTTACTTTCCACTGTTATTAAGTGTTAATTGCTCAGTTGTGTCCAACTCTTCGCAACCACACGGACTGTAGCACACCAGGCTCTTCTGTCCATGGTATTCTTCAGGCAAGAATCCTGGAGCAGGTTGCAGTTTGCTTCTACATATACTGTTATTGGGGAGATGAAATTATTTGATCAACATAAAGAATTTAGCACAGTGAGTGGAACATAATAAATTAATTGCAGTAATTACTCCGATATGGAGACCTTTCAGAGTAAGTTGATCTTCATCCAGTTCCCAGTAGAGATGCAAACAAAAGAGTGAAAGATTTCCATAGAATATTATACCAATTATGCAAATATAATGACTATCCTATGAAACTATCATATATTCCTGGAGACAATTTTAGGGAAAAAAAACACATTATTTTGAAATTCAACATTGAAACAGTTATAAACTATAGCAAAAAATTGTCTGCTCTATTAAAAAAAAACTTTGGAAAATTCTTAAAGAGATGGGAGTACCAGACTACCTTACCTGCCTCCTGAGAAATCTGTATGCATGTCAAGAAGCAACAGTTAGAACTGGACATGGAACAACAGACTGGTTCTACATAGGAAAAACAGTATGTCAAGGCTGTATATTGTCATTCTGCTTATTTAACTTATATGCAGAGTGCATCATGAGAAATGCTGAACTGGATGAAGCACAAGCTGAAATCAAGATCACCAGGAGAAATATCAATAATCTCAGATATAGAGATGACACCACTCTTATGGCAGAAAGCGAAGAACTAAAGAGCGTCTTGATGAAAGTGAAAAAGGAGAGTGAAAAAGTTATCTTAAAATTCAACATTCAAAAAACTAAGATCATGGCATTTGGTCCCATCGCTTCATGGCAAATAGATGGGGAGACAATGGAAACAGTGAGAAACTTTATTATTTTTGGGTTCCAAAATCACTGCAGATGGTGACTGCAGCCATGAAATTAAAAGACACTTGCTCATTGGAAGAAAAGTTATGACCACCCTAGACAGCATATTGCAAAGTAGAGACATTACTTTGTCAACAAAGTTACATCTAGTCAAAGCTATGGTTTTTCTAGTAGTCTTGTATGTATGTGAAAGTTGGATTATAAAGAAACCTGAGTGCCAAAGGACTGATGGCTTTGAACTGTGGTTCAAAGGACTCTTGAAAGTCCCTTGGNCCCTAGACAGCATATTGCAAAGTAGAGACATTACTTTGTCAACAAAGTTACATCTAGTCAAAGCTATGGTTTTTCTAGTAGTCTTGTATGTATGTGAAAGTTGGATTATAAAGAAACCTGAGTGCCAAAGGACTGATGGCTTTGAACTGTGGTTCAAAGGACTCTTGAAAGTCCCTTGGACTTCAAGGAGATCCAATGAGTCCATCCTAAAGAAAATCAGTCCTCAATATTCAATGGAAGGACTGATGCTGAAGATGATACTTCAGTACTTTGGCCACCTGATGCATTTCTCATTTGAAAAGACCCTGATACTGGAAAAGATTGAAGGCTGGAGGAGAAGGGGATGACAGAGGATGAGATGGTTGGATGACATTACTGACTCTAAGGACGTAAGACTGAGTAGGTTCTGGGAGTTGGTGATGAACAGGGAAGCCTGGTGTGCTGCTGTACATGGGGTCGCAGAGTCGGACACGAATGAGTGACTGAACTGAACTGATTAAAACATTTACAGTGTTTTTCTTAGAACCACAAAGGAGAAGTGTTAATGGCATATCATGTGAATTTTTCTTATATTCACATATAATTTATTATTGGCAAAATATTAACTGTTTAAGTAAACTCCTCAAAAGTTAGTGGCCAGAAGAAATAAAACTAATGCATACATTTAATAGAATATACTAGTGTTTCCTTTATTTGTTGAGATGGTATAAATCATGTGACTTTTTTTAAAAAATGCAATTTATATGAAAATGTAATTTCTATATATTCACAAGTTCATTCATAGGATAAAAAACAGTTGTCAAAAATTAAAAAAAAGGCAATCTTATATTTTGTAACTTTATCAAAATGAAATATTTTCTGCAGGCATGATAGAGAACTTATTATTATATGCTTGGGGTTTTTAAAAATTCATGTTTTGTTTCAGAAACAGGTTATTATTTCTGATTGTTTTGGATTTTAAAACCAATATTGTCATTAGCCAAGAAGTATAGTGGTGCTATATAAGCATAAACAAAATCAGGCTATACTTAAACAGCTCCTCAGAGGAAGTTTCTCAAGAAATCATTTAGGTAATTTGAAATGTATTTTTTCTCTGATGTTCTAATATGCTACATATACATATGAGTTTAATTGCCCTTGGGTGATCATTTTAAGGGAATCACACAACTGAATCTTAATCCCTTAATGTCTTAGGGCCTCACAATATTTCCCTTGTGTTATCTGGTTTATCTCTTTTTTGCTAATGAATCCTAGAGAAGTTCTAAGAATCTCTCCCTCCTCCATATGCAAGTATAGGCTATTGCTGGTATTTTGGAAGAGCCATGTGTGTTACCCAGAACCCTTTTCCTTGAGAAATCTTTGTCTATATGTATGAACACCAATAAGTATTTTTACATCAGATGATCCCCACCCTCTAATCTCAGCCTCAGCAGACAAGATCAGCTTTCCTGTTGAAGGTGTTTTGGAGTCCATGTCAGCTCTGTCTTCATCAGCTGAGTTCCTCATTTGGGAGAGATACTGATCCATAGTCTCCTCAGACAGAGGGAAATCTAGTTTTCAGGGAGAGAAAGAGAAAGAGAAAGAGAATAGACAGATTACATAGAAAGAAGCAAACTCAAGTCCATGAAGTCCCCAAAACTCAGAGCAATTTTGTTTCCTGACACTTTCCAGCTGCTGATGCCAAACCCTTAAGATACACAGTAGTTTATGAATTCCATAAGCTACCCTGTGTTCTTATAAAACGTTTTCCTTTGTTTAACTAGCTTTTGTGAGTTTTTGCTATTTGTAACTGAATAGCTTCTGCTAAGGAGAAAATTTAAGTCTCTGGCCTTGTGTAGGAAAAAAACCTGTGGTTATGGGAGAAGAATTTTCCCTATGATATTGTACAAGTCTGAATTCCTACACCCCTTAAAAGCATCTGAAATAGTCAGTGGCAAAAGCTATGAAAATCGTGTGTGATGAGTTTTAAGCCATTTTAAAAAATTGAAGTGTGCTTAATTTATAATGTTACATTAGTTTCAGGTGTACAGTAAAGTGATTCACTTCTACATATCTATCTTCTTTTTCATTACAGATTATCACAATATACAACAGGATTGTGTCATTTATCTATTTTAAATATGCTGGTTTATATATGCAAACTCCTAATTTATCTTTCTCCACCTTCCCCCTGACTCTACTATCCCCTTTGGTAACCATGGTTGTTTTCCATATATTTGAGTCTATTTCTGCTTTGTAAATAATTTCATTTGTATAATTTTTTAGGTTTACATAAATGATACTGTATATTTGTCTTTCTCTTTTTGGCTTATCTCTAGGTCCATCCAAGTTGTTGCAAATGGCATTATTTCATCCTTTTATGGCTGACTAACCAGAAAGAATGAAAGGATGGAGCCAAAGCAAAAACAAAACCCAGCTGTGGATGTGACTGGTGATAG
>SJYA01008598.1:0-16217 GCA_006410615.1 Neotragus moschatus
CTTCCTGACCTTCAACATGGGATAGCTCCTCTAGGCCCTCCTGCACCAGCACAGCCACTGCTCCTTGGATGCGGGTTGATCTTCCCGGCCCCCGACCCTGACCTCGGACAAGAGGTGGCTCCTCTCTGCTGTTCCTGTGCCGTCTCAGCCTGGCACTCTTGGCTGCTGCCCCGACCTCGGACATGGGGTAACTCCTCTCTGCTGCGCTGAGTACGCTGGTTGTCGCAGCCGCTTGCGCTGAGTGTGCCAGCCATCGCAGCTGCTTGTGCTGAGTGTTAATCAGTGGCTCTTCCCAGCCCCCGACCCTGGCCTCGGACGTAGAGTGGCTTCTCCCGGCCACCGCCCCGACCTCAGACGCAGGGTGGCTCTTTCCAGCCCCCGGCCCTGACCTCGAACGCGGGGTGGCTCCTCTCAGCTGTTCTTGTGCCGTCGCAGCCTGGCACTCTCAGCCGCTGCCTCTGACCTCGGAAGTGGGGTGGCTCCTCTCAGCTGTTCCTGTGCTGTCGCAGCCTGGCAGTCTCGGCCGGTGTCTGTCCTCGGACGTGGGGTAGGTCCTCTCAGCCACGCTGAGTGCACCAACCTGGCCGTCCTAGCCTAGTACTTTTTAACTTAAATGAAGCCAGGGGAGCTGGGGCCATAGCTGGGGCACCTGGGCTTGACACTGAAACTGAAAATCAGAAGCAGCGGGCACAGATATGAACACAAAGCCAATAACCAGGATGTTTCTGGAAACAGAAGTGATTGGATCGGGACTTGTGGCTCAGAATGAAGGCTCTGAGTGCTGAGTACATGCCCCAGGTCTGTTCTGCCATGGTATTTTTGGTGCTTCCAGGTGGCGCTAGTGCTTCCAGCAGGCTCTAGAACCTGCCTGCTAATGCAGGAGACTTAAGAGACTTGGGATCAATCCCTGGGTCGGGAAGATCCCCTGGAGGAGGGCATGGCAATTCACTTCAGTATTCTTGCCTGGAGACTCCCATGGACAAAGGAGCCTGGTGGGCTATAATCCAGAGGGTCTCAAAGGGTCGGACACAACTGAAGCAACTTCACAC
This sequence comes from Neotragus moschatus, assembly GCA_006410615.1. Classification (NCBI taxonomy): domain Eukaryota; kingdom Metazoa; phylum Chordata; class Mammalia; order Artiodactyla; family Bovidae; genus Neotragus; species Neotragus moschatus. Next base: position 1,050 of record SJYA01008598.1, read on the forward strand.
ACACACACATGGTATTTTTGGATGGGAAGGGTGGGCTTGGTGGGTTAAAGGAGTAACAGAGGGAGGAAGCGAGGCTGATTTCTAATGTCAAGGTTAACGTGCAGAATTTCACACCAGCTGCAGAGGTTAGACTCGGGAACCACTTCTCCCAGGATGATAAAGTAGTGCAGATTCCAGAATTTATTAGCTGATTGAACCAAACAACTTCTAAATGTACTTCCCAGCCTAAAAGTCTCTACTTTAAAACAGGAGTGAGCCAACTTCTTTTCTGAAAGGCCCAGGTAGCATATATTTTCAGCTTTGTGGGCCATACAGGTTCTAATGGCAACTTCCAGACTCTGCCATTATACCATGAAAGCAGCAACAGATAATATAAATAAATGAAGTGGGGAGGGTGTCTGTGTTCTAGCTAAATGTTACTTCCAAAAGTAGGAGGTAGGGGGCGGGACTGGATAAACTGGAAGATTAGGACTGACATAAATACACCACCAAGTGTGAAAATAGCCAGCTAGTGGGAACCTTCTGTAGCGCACAGGGAGCCCAGCTCGTCTAGAGGGATGGGATGGGGGCTGGGAGAGAGGGGGGTCCAAGCGAATGGGGATATCTAAGCATATCGCAGATTCACTTCATTGTACAGCAGAGACTAATACAACGTTGTAAAGCAACTAATACCCAAATTAAAAATAGAAAAGTAAGCGGGGGCAAGGTAAACTAGAAAGCTGTAGTCTGTCAACTTCTGCTGTATAACAATACAGTTTAATAAACAACTATCTGCCTATGCGTATTTTATCATTATTTTAATTAATAGATTATTTTAGAGCAGTTTTAGATTTATAGAAAAATGAAGTAGGAAGTTCCTAGTACCTGTTACCCTCAATATCCTCTAACATATGATTTCTCCTATTATTAATATCTCATATTAAGGTGTTTACGTGACAACTGACGACTGGTATTGATGCAATGTTATTAACTACAGCCCACAGTTTATTTTGTGTTGTGCAGTTTTTGCCGTTTTGACAAATGCGTGATGTCATGTGGCTACCGTTATAGTGTGATACGGAATAGTTTCAGCATCCTAAAAACCCCCCGGAACACCTGTTCATCCCTCCGTCTCTCTCCCTGAACTCCTGGCAACTGCTGATCTTCTTAACTCTCTTCAGAGTCTTGCCTTTCCGAAATGTCGTATTGTTGGAATCACGCAGCATGTAGCCTCTGCTGACCGGCTACTCTCAGGTAGCAGCATGCATCTAACGTTTTCCCGCATCTTTTTGTGACTTGATGACTCATTTATTTTTATCGCTGAGAGCAGCTCCGTCATATGGATGCACCACATTTTTTTTTTTATCTAGTCATCTATTGGAGGATAATTCTGTTGCTTCCAAATTTATCAAGGATGAATAAGGTCACCATCAGCATTCATGGGCAGGGTTTTGTTTAGACATAAGTTTTCCGTTCATTTTAGTAAATATCAAGAAATACAATAGTTTCGTCACAAACCGCCTAACTGCCTTTTAAAGATGCTGTTCCATCTTCCATTCCCACCAGTAATGAACTCTCCTTGTTGCTCCGTCCACGTGCTCACCAGCATTTGGTGAAGTCGGTGTTTTCAGTTTTAGCCATTTTAATAGCTGTGTCATTATTTTTATTCACAATCCGGAATGGCACGCAGTGTGCGTCTGTTCATATGCTTGTTTGCTGTCTGTGTGAGTTCTTTGGTTAGATGCCTGTTCAGCTCTTTTGTCACTTGTTAAATCTGGTTGTTTGTTTTCTTACTGTGGAATTTTAAGTTTTCTCTGTATAATTTGGACAGAATTCTTTTCTTTTTGGATACAAGTGTTTTATCAGATATGTGTTTTACAATTTTTTTCTCCCAGACCATAGATTATCTTTTTGTTCTCTTTAAGAGTGTCTTTCACAGAGAAGAAGTTCTTAATTTTCATAAAATCCAACTTATTTTTTTTTCTTTAATGGGTCGTACTTTCTATGTTTTATCTAAAAACTCATCACTAAACACAAGATCACCAATATTTTTCTCCTATGTTGTCTTCTAGAAGTTTTATAGTTTTGTGTTTTAAATTTAGGTCTATGATTAATTTGGGGTCAGTTTTCATAAAAAGTGTAAAGTCTGCATCTAGATTTTTTTTTTTTTGGCATGTTTATTGATTCCAACTCCCTTTTCTGAAAACACTGTCTTTTCTCTGTTGAATTACTTTTACTTCTTTGTCAAATCTCAGTTGATAGATTTGTGTGGCTCTATTTCTGTGTTCTCTGTTCTATTCCCTGATCTATAATTGGTTGCCTGTTTCACCAAAACAATATTGTCTCAATTAATGTAGATTTATAATAAGTCTTACAGTCAGATAATATCAGTTCTCTGACTCTGTTTTTCTCCTTCAGTTTTATATGGGCTGTTCTGAGGTTTTTGCCTTTCCATATAAGATTTAGAATGAGTTTGTCGGCCTCTACAGTATAACTTCTTGGGATTGCATTGAATCTATAGATCAACTTGGGAAAAACTGACATTTCGACAGCACTGAACATGAACATAAATACTTCCCATTTATTTGGACCTTTAATTTCTTTCATCAGTGTTTTAGTTTTCTCATATAGATCTTATACATATCTTGTTAATTTATGCCTAAGCATTTCATTTTTTGGTGCCAGTGTAAATGGTGTTGTATTTTTAATTTCAAATTCCCAAATGTTCATTGCTGGCATATTGGAAATAATTACATTTCTGTAGATTAACTTTATATCCTGTAACTCTGGCATAATCGTTCATTAGTTCTAGGAATTTTTTGTTGCTGCTTTTGATTCTTTTGGACTTCCTACTGTATATTATTAAAAACAACAAATTACATTCCTAATAATAATAATGATCGTTAAGACCGCATACTGTGAGGAGCCATGTGTGTCCCCTGATGCACCAGTACCATGCATTTAATCCCACAGTTTAGAATCACCAGTACTGTTACTTAGTCCCCACTACAAATGAGGAGACTGAAATTTAATGAAGTATGGCAGTTTAAAGACAGGGAAAACAAGACTTAAACGTGGTCTTTCTTACTAGAAAATAAATGATAATCGTAGTAACAGTAACTGCCACTCAGTTAAACATACACCCAGCTGTTTATGCCTTTGATCTTTGTAATTGAGTCTATCAAAGCTGATGCCATCATCACCTGCATTTTACAAGCGAGGTAACTGAGGCTCCTGAAATGAAATAACTGTCCCAGGATCACATACCTATTAAGAGATGGAGTTTAAGATCCATTCTCAATGCATGTAGATACAGTTGTTGCAGGGAAACCTGAGGCTCAGCATGACCATGTGATTGCATATGACAGTGTGATCAGTAATTAACAAAGTTGAAAGGTCTGAATTGAATTACATTTTTATTTTTATTTCTTCTTTATTTTTTAAAAAAATACATTTATTTATTTTAATTGGAGGTTAATTACTTTACAATATTGTATTGGTTTTGCCATACATCAACATGAATCCGCCACAGGATTCATCAGAGCAGGATTCATCATCTCCCCATCCTGAACCCCCCTCCCTCCTCCCTCCCCCTACCATCCCTCTGGGTCGTCTCAGTGCACCAACCCCAAGCATCCAGTATCATGCATCGAACCTGGACTGGCGACTCATTTTGATGTCAGATTTTGAAAAGGCCAAAAAGTGTGTTCATTAACTAGATTTTTGTTTTCCTGGGTCCCTTTAAAATTTTGGCATTCGTTGGTTTTTAAGGAGCACTTAAAAGCCACTTCCAACTATCCTATAACAGTATGCATACTTTACCTTGGCTATCATGTAAACTAGCTGATGTCCACACTGGCTGGGTTCTGGATTTGGCTGCAACTGATGTCGGATGTGTTGGGAATTGAAAATGAAGAAATGTGAAAGATGGTTAGGGCTCCTCATTAGCTCAGTGTTGCAGGAAGTACGTGCCTGTTGCTGCCTCTCTACTGCCTTTGGGTGTTTTCTCCTCCATTTCTAATGACTAATAAAAAAAGGGAATGAGAAAGAGGGGAGAGAGAGAGAGAGAGCAAACAAGAAAGCAATCGCTGTTAGGCTTTTCTTCTACAGTAGTAGTTTTCTCATTTTGCAAAGCTCATTAGAGATGGCTGTATGGGAAGACTTCTAATACACCCTAGGGGAATGGGAAAGAAAAGGGAAGTAGAAACTTCCAAAGATGTGACCCCAGCCACAAATTCACACCAGAACTAGCTATTCTGAGGTCACATGTTCAGATTCCAAAGGGTACCTCATGGCTTGGATTAAAAAAAAAAAAAAAGTTTTCCCTCTCGAACTACTACCAGAAATGATGTTATGATAAATGCATTGACGCTGTGTAGTCAGTTCAAATGTGCCTCTGATTTTTTTCCTACCTTTTGCTTTAAGTTAGAGTTTTGAAGCATCTTCTTTTTTAAATTTATTTTATATTAGAGCATAATTGATTTCCAACGTTGTGTTAGTTTCAGGTGTACAGAAAAGTGGTTCAGTTATATTTATATGTAGACACACACACATATATTTATTCTTTTTCAGATTACCTTACCATATAGGTTATCACAGAGTAATGCCTAATAGAGTATTACTGAGTGGAGTTCCCTGTGCTATAAACTAGGTCCTTACTGATTATCAGGCAATGGCACCCCACTCCAGTACTCTTGCCTGGAAAATCCCATGGACAGAGGAGCCTGGTAGGCTGCAGTCCATGGGGTCACTACTAGTCAGACATGACTGAGCGACTTCACTTTCACTTTTCACTTTCATACATTGGAGAAGGAAATGGCAACCCACTCCAGTGTTCTTGCCTGGAGAACCCCAGGGACGGGGGAGCCTGGTGGGCTGCCAACTATGGGGTCACACAGAGTCAGACACGACTGAAGTGACTTAGCAGCAGCAGCAGTGTGTATATACTAATCCCAGCCTCCTAATTTATCCCCCTTCCCACGTTTCCTCTTTGGTAAGTTTGTTTCCTATGTTTGTGAATCTGTTTCTGTTTTAGAAATAAGTTCATTTGACCATTTTCTTAGAGTCTGCATATAACTGATATCACAGCTGTTTGTCTTTTCTCTGACTTACTTCACTTAGAACCACCATCTCTGTGCTGTGCTTAGTGGCTCAGTTGTGTCTGACTTGGTGACCCCGTGGACTGTAGCCCACCAGGCTCCTCTGTCCATGGAATTCTCCAGGCAAGAACACTGGAGTGGGTTGCCATTCCCTTCTCCAGGGGATCTTCCCAACCCAGGGATAGACCCTAATTCTCCCACATTGCAGGTGGATTCATTATCATATAAGCCACCAGCGAAGCCCAAGAGTACTGGACTGGGTAGCCTATCCCTTCTCCAGGGGAACTTCCCAACCCAGAAATTGAGCCAGAGTCTCCTGCATTGCAGGTGAATTCCTTACCAGATGAGCTGCCAGGGAAGATAGTCTCTAGGTCTGTTCATATGGCTGCAAAGGCATGATCTCATGCTTTTTATGGCTGAGTAATGTTCCATTGTATATATGTATTACACCTTTTTTGTCCCTTCATTTTTAAATGGACATTTGATTGCTTTCATGTCTTGGCTATTGTAAGCAGTACTACAGTGAATATCAGGGCCCATGTATCTTTTAGAATTGTGGTTTTCTTCATATATATGCCCAAGAGTGAGACTGCTAGATCATATCAGAGCTCTATTTTTAGTTTTTTAAGGAACTTCCGTACCATTCTCCATAGTGGCTCTACCACTTTACATTTCCACCAACACGGTAAGAGGGTTCCCTTTTCTCCACATTCTTTCTGACATTTATTGTCTGAATGGCAATGGTTCGATACCTCATGGTCACTTGATTTTCATTTCTCCAATAATTAGCATTGAAGCGTCTTTTTATCCTTTTAATTTGGAGTCCAACCTACTGGAGGTCCAATTTCACAGTTTTTGAGATTCTTCTGTATACCTAAAGCTTTGCTTGAAGCTGGAGAAGGAGAGAGAAGATATAGTCTCTGAATGTGGTAGAAATAGACATCCCACAACAATTTCAGTGTATGCTGAGGTAGGAAGAGAAGTATTCAATACACAGGGCTAGGGGCATTGCCTGGAGCATGAATAACTCTCCTAGAAGCCAAGAGTAGGGTTTGTGGTTACAAAAGAATCAAATAACCAGAAAAAAAAAATTCCATGTACAAAAAGAAAAACCCCAAATTAGTGACCACCTGCCCTGCATTCTTATTATAGCTCTATCATGTGACTTGGACAAGCTGTGTATGCTGGGTAGAAAGGAGTAAAAGAAAAGAATTTGAGGTCTATTTCAGCTCTAAAACCTGCATCTTTCTTATTCGTAATCAGGGCTTTTTAAGAATGCTAAACTGTGCTGGAGCAGTGCTTTCTACAGGAGCAGTGGCTACCATTTACTGAGAGCTTGCTAGTCTCTGGCCTTCTGCTGAGCTGTTCATATTATGGACTTTCTTAATCTTTGCAGCAAGTATGTGAGGCAAAAGTGAAACGAAAGTTTTAGTCACTCAGTCGTGTCCAACTCTTTGTGACCCCATGGATTGTAGCCCACCAGGCTCCTCTGTCCATGGAATTCTCCAGGCCAGCATATTGGAATGGGTAGCCATCTCCTCCACCAGGGAATCTTCCAAACCCAGGAATCGAACCCAGGTCTCCTGCATCACAGGCAGATTCTTTACTGTCTGAACCACATTATTCCCTTTTTTTTTTTCTGATAAACAGTTGCCGTTGTTCAGTCGCTAGGTCATGTCTGACTCTTTGTGACCCCAGGCACTGCAGCACGCCAGGCTTCCCTGTCCTTCACCATCTCCCAGAGCTTGTTCCGGGAGCAAACTTGGATGTTGCCACCCAACCATCTCATCCTCTGTCATCCCCTTCTCCTCCTGCTCTTAATCTTTCCCAGCATCAGGGTCTTTTCCAGTGAGTCAGTTCTTCACATCAGGTGGCCGAAGTATTGGAACTTCAGCTTCAGCATCAGTCCTTCCAGTGAATATCCAGGATTGATTTCCTTTTTGCTTATAAAAATGATATTCCCGTTTTTCTGATAAGCAAACAGTGACCCAGAAAAAATTCAGCATTCTGTCCAACCAGAGCCACACAAGGGACTGGGGGTGGAACCCAGATACACATTCAGGTTTGTCTGGCTGCAAAGACTATTTCAGAAAACCTACAGAGTCTACAGGATCAGGGCTTCTCCTCTTGGGAATTTCCTCTTAGCCCTTCAGGCTGGAGCTGTTCAGAGACATCTGTGTTAGTTGAGGAAATGGCCTCGGGCTGAAAAGGCCCTCAGAGATGGGAAGTGGCTTGCCACACAGCAAGTTCATGGCGCAGCTTCACGGAACTGGTCTCATCCAGGGCAGGATTGAGCAGACATGAGCATCAATGAGAACACACACTAGGATTTAGGGAGACTCAATTGCCTCAGCCCTTGGAGTCATTTAGCAAGTGCTTTCGAGTCCCTGCTCTGTGTCTGCTGTTCTATTAGACCCTTGAGACAGACTGAATAACGGTATGGGGTGGAGGGGCCCTAAATACCAGAAAATAAAGATCCTATTGGACTTGAAATCTCTCTCTTTTTTTTTCTTCAACTTTTTCAACAATTTTATAAAAATTTTAACACATCAGTAGTGTTAAGAGAGTTTTACAGCAAATGGTCATATATATCTACCATTAAATTCAGTCATTAACATTTTTGTACATTTTTTTACTACATATTTATCCTCTGTCTACCCATCGATCCATCTTATTTTTTGATGTAATTCAGAGTAAATTTCAGACATTAGTGCATTTCTTCCCAAATACTTCAGCATGCATGTATAACTAGAATTCAATATTTTGCTCATAGAAATATTTTTAAGGTACAGGGATATGGGCTTCTGACCTTGACTGTGATAAAGTTAGCAGCTAGACCCACCCCTCAGGAGAGAGGAAGGGACCCTGGAACCTGCAGCCCAGGGGCTAGAGAGAGAGGTGAGACCTAGCCTAAGCGGTGCCCTCCCCCCACCCTGTCGTCCAGGCAGCTGTCTCCTCGGGCCAGGGTGTTCTGCACCAGACACTTCACCTCTGTGTGAGGAGGCGGGAGCAGGCTGGGGCCTCCTTTGGCTGCACCTGCACAACTGTGGGTTCTGGGGTAAGGCCAGTTTCCCTCTTCAGATCTCATTTATAGCATCTGAAGAACAGAGATAATGGTAGCACTTGCTTGGAAAGATGCAGAGGTTGGACCTAGTGATGTCAAAGGTTCCCCACCCCCAGCTCTGAAGTGTTATGCCCAGCTATCAGGACTTCGATTCCTTCTCTTGAGAACTGGAGGGGCCTTTCGGAAGATGCTGCAGAAGCCCCGAGGACAGCACTTGGCTTGTTCCCCGTGTTATGACAGTATGAGGAGTCCCGTGCTGACACACACAGGCGAGGAGATGGAGGGCAAAGCGACTGAGGAGAAGATAATGTTTCTCTAGCCTGCAATTTCTTTCAATTTCAGGGATCGCAATTACCAGGGCAGGAGTTAGCAGCATCCATGCCTGGAATGCTAAAGGGAGTTTGGTGCCACTGGCGGAAGTGGTTTTGCATTTAAAGAGGGAAGACTTAGGCAGTGTGAAACCCAGGCTTCACATTCTGTGTGTGTGTGTGTGCACGCGTGTGAATTATCGTTGTTATTCAGTTGCTAAGTTGTGTCTGACTCTCTTGTGACCCTAAGGGCTGTAGCCTGCCAGCCTTCTCTGTCCACGGGATTTCCCAGGCGAGAATACTGGCGTTTGCCATTTCCTTTAACAGGGGATCTTTCCAACTCAGGGATCGAACCTGCATCTCCTGCATGGGCAGTGGACTCTTAACCGCTGAGCCTCCAGGGAAGCCCTTGTGTGTGAGCACACACCTGTATTTGACGGAGGGTGGAGCGGGAGTGAGAAGGACGGGTATGAGCATGGTCAGGGAGGTGAGGTGACGTTCCTGATTTAATTTTGCGTGGCCCTGGAAAATGACCTCACTTCTCTGCACCCCAGCTTCCTCCTTGTATCATTGAGGTAATGATACTGAAGTTACAAGATTATTGAAAAGTGTTCCAGTTTGTTCGGGCTGCTATAACAAAATACTGTAGGCTGGGTGGCCTAACCAGCAGACACGTATTTCTCGCCATTCTGGAGGCTGGCGTGTCCAAGCTCGAGGCACTGGCAGATTCAGTGCCTGGTGAAACCTCACTTTTCCGGCACTTTCTCCCCATGTCCTCACATGGCAGAAGGGACAAGGAGTTCTCTGAGGCCTCTTTTATAAGGACACACATTCCATTCATCAGGGCTCTGCCTTCCCAGAGGCCCCACCTTCAAACACCATCACGCTGGGGTTCGGTTTCAGCATATGAATTTGGAAGGGATGGCTGAGACGATGATCCAGGCCTCACAGGAGGGGGATCGCAGGACTGCAGCTGAAAGTATTCCTCCCCGGCCCTACTCCCATTCCATTCAACTTGGAGGCATACATTCATTCACTGAATACGTGCTTATGAAGCCCCTAATTTGTGCTTCAGCCACTGTGTCAAGGGTGGATACACAAGTGAATAAAACAGATGTGGTCCTTGTCCTGGAGTGTTCTTGGTCCAGTGAGAGAGACACAAGTGACCAGGACCAAAAGTCCAGTGTGATGATGCTAGCATAGGGGAAGGATGGGAGCTGTGGAAACTCAGGGAAGGAGCATTGATCCCCCAGATGAACAGAGAGACATCCACAAAGTCCTTAGAGGGGAGACACAAAACTGGAGTGTGGTAGGCAGAAAAGTGGCCCCAGGGCTGTCTGTGTTTTAATCCCTGGAATAAATTATTTTACACAGAACAGGGAGATTAAGGGTGCAAATAGAAATAAGGTTGAAGTAAAGGGATTGTCCCATGCAATCCAGGTGGGCCCAATGTAATCTCAAGGGTCCTTAAAGTGGAAGACAGAGGCCAGAGAGGAGCTCAGAGTCTTGTCATGCCAGAAGGACTTGACTTGTCTTGATGAGCTTTGAAGATGGAGCCAAGGAATGGGGGTGCTCTCAAAAAGCTGGAAAAGGCAAAGAGATGGATCCTCAACTAGACCCTTCAGAAAGTGTGCGTGCGACTGGCTGACACCTCGACTTCAGCCTGGAAACCGCTGTCAGACAGCTGACTCACAGAACTGTAAGACAGTAAGCTGATGTCATTTTAAGCCACGAGGGATGCAGTGATTCGTCGTAACAGCAGCAGAACAGCAATGCATGGAGCCAATGGCATCCTGGAGTTAGGACTGACATTCGCAGTCCTTCTGGCCACAGGATGGGAAACACATTGGAGGGATAAGGCTGGATACTGAGGGCTACAGACTGCAGTGAGGGGTCCCGGGAGAGTGGATGGTGTCCGAAACCAGAACAGACAGCTGGTGTATGCTGCGTCTCCACCAGGCTCGGGAATGAGAGGGGGCTCTGCCACATAGATCCTGCAGCCAAGACCTACCAGGCTTGGGATGGAGACAGGCAGGCAGAGCGTGGCCATCCACGGCGGCGCTGCCCGGCCTGTCCCGTTGCTCTCCTTCCGCCCCCCACCACGTGCAGCAGTGATGGCGACCAGCAGGTTCCACCTCCTGAGGCTCCCTCAGACCCGTCCTCTTCCCTGTATTCTGCCATCCAGCTCCTCCATCACGTCTTGGCTGTATTGCTGCAAAACTCAAACTGGCTCTCCCTTGCCCCAGCCTTGTTCCTTTCCCAGCCCATCCTCCACCCTGCATCCCGGCAGTCATTCTAGAGCTCCAGCTGGATGGCATCACTCTCTCGCTTAAAACCTATAACGGGTCGCCTTGCCCTCAGAATAACCACATTCTTTAGCATCCCATACCGCATGTGCACACACGCACCCACACGCCTTTGGGCTTGGCAATGCTATTACTTGTGCCTGGACCCCACGACCCCCTCCCTTCCTCACTCTCTCCCTGGATAACCCCTCCCAGTCGGTCAAGACTCACCTCTGTCAGGGAGCCTTCCTGGCCTCCCTCTCTGAGTTAAGTGCTCCCCCCCTGGTTTTCTGAACCTCCTCTATGAATCTTAAACCCTCACATTTTAACCTGTACCCATGTCTTTAACTAGTTAAGGGTTCAAACATTTTTTTTTCCCACTGCAACTCGGTTATACAGAGCACTGTAGTCTTCTTTATTTTCTACAGTTGACATAATTTTTCCCTCAAGCTTTGTTTCCACTGATATCAAAAAAAAAAAAAGAAAGAAAAGAGTCAACTTGCCGATTAAGGATGAAGAGCGTACCCTTTAAGATAACTGTCTAGTCTGTTCAGAGTTGAACACCGCACCAGCCAGCCCTGTCTTTCCCTTGCCGGGCAGTCTCTTCACCTTCCACTTGGCCTCAAGGTACAGACAGGGGGTGGTGGGAGAGTGGCATTGGCGGAGATGTGGTCTGGGCCTGGCTGGCACTCACTAGATGATGGTTTCCTGTTCGAGCTGGGCTCTCAGCCCTTGCGCTGGCATCCATGGTGATACATGGACGATCTTAGGCGTTTCTTCTGAAAGGGGCTACATGTTGGAATCCGCTGCCAAGTCCGAGGTCATGAAGTCCCCACTCTCTGCGGGACCCTTGTTCTAATCTCAGGTTTTCTTCCCCTTCTTGCTTCCACTGGAGGATGGGGGTGGTCCCAGAAAGTCTTGTCTTATTCTCTCTACCCTGTGGGTACAAGGCCTTGGGAATGGGGAGCTGACTTTTCCTGGTCTCTTGCCCACCTACTGCTAGCCATGGGACCTCCTGTCAGCTTGTCAGATAAAAGGGCTCACAACCCCCCCCCCAAGACTATATTCAGATCTAGGGGAGCAAACCCTGTTGCTGATGTTCACCCCCCATCCCCGTGGGTTTTTCCCAAAATTCTTGTTGGCATTTAAACATTTGTTGGAACCGCCCTCGAGGCTGTGGTAAGGAAGGGGGTGGATTCCCCCAAAGCCCAGAAATAGTGTCAGTGACTCTCAAGCCTGAACTCTTGGCCTCTTGGCCTTGGTCTCTCCTAGGCAATTCTTCCTCACGCTTGTGGTAGAAAAAGGGTTTTCACCTTCCTTTCTCTGTCCTCTGGGAACTCCCCTGAGGTCATAGCCTGTACCAACTGCATGTTAAAATAAGATATTATGATCTGGGTCAGCCAGGCTTGCCTTTGATATAGAAAGGACCTTCACTCCCAGCACAGACCAGCTTTCAAAACTGTTGTCTAGCTCAAGACACTACAAAGTCAGCTTTGAGGTCTAGCCCAAAGCTGAGGGATGGCTCTCTTTCTTTTCTAGAAGGCATCCGTTCTTCTATCGAAGGAGCGGATGTCTTTGATTTAGCAGGTAGGCTGCCATAAACCAATGTGGTTTATAGGGAAGGAAAAAGTCTTCATTTTTAACATTTTCACCACTACCATTCACCTTGCACACACACACACACATGTATGTAGGAAGCATTTGTACACGTGTCTCATACTAGACTGTGAGCACCTTGAGGATGGAGAACGTCTGTTTTTTCTTTGTTTTCCCAATGCTGGGCACATAATAGTGAAAATATGTTGAATGAATGAAAAGCTGAACGAAAGAATGACTCAGTTTGGAACACTGGAACAGAACACTTGCCTGAAGACTCCTAATTAAGAAACAAATCACATGAGAACAGTTTCTGTCTCATAGAAGGGGAGAACTTGGGATGGGTGTGAACAAGTGTGAGTATCAGTTTAATCAACATGAGACCCTATGATTCTGGCACCTACAGGATGGCTACAAAATCTAGTCCAATGCCTCTCAGTCTGAGGTTCAGAGAAACAAATATTTGGCACCAGTCTCCCACCCCTCCCAGTTCCAGAAGTAGGGAGGAGCTTTCCCCAACCACCCAACCAGGCAGTGATCAAGCCACGAGGAGGACAGGCCCCCCCCAACTCCTTGATCCTAGAAGAAACCACATCTCAGCCAAAGTCATCTCCCTTGGCAAAAAGACTCAGCTTAGCTGGAGGTAAGTTACAGGTCCCGGTTTAAACCAGGGGAGATGCCCTCGTGAGTGTTGGGAGTTTGGGGGCACCTTTTTTGGGCGGCTGGAGTGCCAGGGAGAGTGGCCCCTCCCTGCGAACTCAGCAGCACGAAGGCCAAGATTCCTTGTCTTCTCTCCATAAGAAAAGGCTTCAGACAGTGCTGGCTGGCTCTGGGGTGATTTACTTCCCTGAAATACCTCAATTTAAATGCTAATTTCCCTAGAGCTGAGGGGTGATCGGCTCTTGCATGCTGGTCGCTGACTATTAATATATCCAAAATGCTTATACGTATTCTTAGACGGGGATGGGCAAGAAGCGAAACCTTGTGAGGGGTGAGGGAGGGTGGCCAAGGAGCCCAGCTCCCCTCGCTTGGCATTCCTGTCGGCATGGAGCAAGGCTGATGACAGGAAGGCTACAGGAGGCGTGTGCTCTGGGGACATGCTGCCCAGGTTTGTGTGACTCGGAGGCGATGTGCTGGTGGCATGGGGACTGAAGAGGCCACCTCCCCCTTGGCACACGGTAGGGCAGATGCTTGGGGGAGCTTAGGCTGTGAGCAGGCACTGTGCTGGGCTCTCTGAGGCTCTCAGAGGAAGCCAGAATCTGGTGTGGGATTCTGGAGAAGGGACTGGCATTAAAGATAACTCAGGGAGAACTCCCTGCTGGTCCAGTAGTTGGGAATCTGAGCTTTCACTGCCGAGGGCCGGGGTTCAATCCCTGGTCAGGGAATTAAGATCCAGCAAGCCAAGTGGAACGGCCAAAAAAACACAAGAACAACTCTGTGTGAATCCTCCTCCTCACCCTTTGAAGTTGAACTCATCTCTCTGGTTTTGTAGATGAAGTTACCAAAGCTCATCAAATGAAAGTTCGTTCTTCAGGGGATCTTCTGGACCCAAGAATCGAACCCATGTCTCCTGCTTAGCAGGCAGATTCTTTACTACTGAGTCACTAGGGAAGCCCCCTGGCCCTGGAGAGGCAACAGAAAATGGCTCCCTCATGGAGCCTACAGTTTAGTGGGAAGAGCAGGTATCCAGCCAGGTCCCCATGCATACCTCTGGGATAGGAACCTTCAAACTCTTCATGGAAGAAAAGAGCCAGATTCTTTTTTCTTTTTCCAGGCTTCATAATTAGCTTTATTTATTTTTCTTTATAGTCATCAGATTAGTCATTTTAGTTTTTAACATTTTTTTTTACACCGAAAACATTTTGTCTTTTATTAACAATGTTGTGATGGTTTCAGGTGGACAGCAAAGCGACTCAGTCACATAAGTAGATATATTTATATATAGATAAATACACGCATCCGTTCTCCCCCAAGCCCCCTCCCATCCAGGCTGGCACATAACAGTGAGCAGAGTTCCAGGTCCTATACAGTTGTCTTGTTGGTTATCCATTTTAAACATAACAGTGTATACATGACCTTCCCACAATCCCTAACTATCCCTTTCCCCCAGCAACCGTAAGATCATTTTCTAAGTCTGTGAGTAAAGAGCAATTTTATAAGAGAGTGTAACAGGGGAAGTGACCCAGGGCAGGTTTCCCCAGGGCAGAGGGTGGAGCGACAAGTAGGAGTTGGCCTGGTTGGAGTGGGGGAGGGGTAATAGCTTTCCTGAGAAAAGGCAAATCCGGAGTGGATCCTTTGCTGGAAGTGAGTACGCCCCACAAGAGGAACGTCAGGCCAGTCGGTGCAGCCTGGTGGTGGGCAGACGGCTGTGCTTCATGAAATAAAGCAGAAGGAAGAGGCAGGGGCCAGATGGTGGAGGCCTTTTCACACAGTCCCTGTAAGATGGGGGAACCCCAATACAAGTTTGTGGAATCAAAGTGACCTCCCACTCCCAGAGTTNCGTCAGGCCAGTCGGTGCAGCCTGGTGGTGGGCAGACGGCTGTGCTTCATGAAATAAAGCAGAAGGAAGAGGCAGGGGCCAGATGGTGGAGGCCTTTTCACACAGTCCCTGTAAGATGGGGGAACCCCAATACAAGTTTGTGGAATCAAAGTGACCTCCCACTCCCAGAGTTCTCCTCAGACCCAGGGGCCCAGGATGTGCTGTTTTAAACATCTGATGAATTGCTTCCATCTAATATCAGCTGAGATGGAACTACTTTCATGGATATTTGGGGGGAGAGGTTTGTACAAAGAAACAGTACCACTGTTGCTATTTGTCACACACACACACACACACA
>SJYA01008600.1:0-16253 GCA_006410615.1 Neotragus moschatus
CCATGTGGAAAATGAATGGTGGCCTTTGGAATTGAATCTGAGTCTTTTGATTCCAAGTCCAGTGCTTTTTTCTGCAGCCCTATTTCTTGCCTCTGTGTTCGGTGGCTTCTGTCTGTGGGCCAGAGCTGCATGAGCAAGGTTAGCTCTCTCCCTTCTGGCACTAACATAGGCTGGGTGAAGCCACCCATTTCCTCCTGCTCCTTGCCCTGATCTGTGTCCTTGGCCGTTTGGCCACAGCCAGTCTCGGCCTGATGTTAGCAGCATCGAAGAGAGGAAGGGCATGAGACACAAGTGGAAACTGCAAAGCTACACACATTCCTTGAACTTCAGGGATAGGTCCAGGGTGGGTTGTGTGACGGTGCTTCTGGTCCCCAGATGTTTGCTCGTCTGTTAAGTTGCTGCATGTGTGGGTCATGTCAGCTGAAGGCTGGCTGGCAGGAGAGGAAAAATCTTTGTCCTACGGCCTTGCAGAGCTTTGGAGTATGGATTTGGAGACACAGAACTCCAGTGGTGAACCAACTCCATTGGTTCATTCTCTCACTCATTTCCTCTCTCACTCTTAACCTCACTCACTCATTCACTGACACACTCAGTACACTGTGAGGAGGACAGGAGCCACGGACAGGAGGCTGGTGCAAAGTTTGCAGAAATGAAGATGTGCCCTGTTTGCCGTCAACTCAGAAATGTATAATTATAGCACCAAAATAACAGCAATTAACATCTGCCCTTTATATTTAAGGAATGCTTTCACATCTCCTATCCAAACTTCACCACATTCTATGTGGTAGGGATTACTGCTAAATCCATTTTGCAGATGAGGAAAACAACACTCAGAAAAGCTACCCAAAGCCCTTTGAGCGCAGGTCCCGTGAGGTTTTGAATAGTTCCAGTCTGGAGGGGCTTTTCTTAATCCCTCTGCCTGCCTTTTTATGACCAAGGAGTCAGCTGGTTTGGGATAATGAGAAGCCACTTGTGCCAAGCTCTATTTGACTCCTTCAAATAGCAGGGGCGGGTAGTGATATTTTATAGAATTCTCCAGGAAAGACTGCTTGGGCTGTGTTTTTAAAAGTTCAAAAGTGGGTTGCAAGATTTTCACTATTTTGGACCACAGTGGTGCTTTTTAATTCTGGACGCACATTCAGGAGCTTAGAAACACTCAGGCCTGAACCCCAATCGGAGACTGTGACTAACTGGTCTGAGATGAGATTCAGCATTGAGTTTTTGCTTTTTTAAGCAAGCTCACTGTTTAAAAATGTATTTTATTTGTTTATTTATTTTTGGTCTCGCTGGGTCTTTCTTGCTGTGCGGGGACTTTCTCTTGTTGTGGAGAGTGGGGGCTATGTCTCTAGTTGCAGTGTTCAGGCTTCTCATCGCAGTGCCCTCTCTCATTGCAGAGCACAGGCTCTAGGAGCATGGGCTTCAGTAGTTGCAGAAAATGGGTTCAGTGGTCCCGATTCCTGGGCTCTAGAGCACAGGCTCAGTAGCTGTGGCCCATGGGCTTGGCGTGCTCCACAGCATGTGGAATCTCCCCAGACCAGGGAGTGAACCCTGGCCCCTACACTGGCACTGTGTAGTGCCCCGTGCACTACCTCTTATCCACTATAACACTGGACAAGTCCCAGGCATTGTGTTTTCATTCATGTCCATTTTAAGCCAGGGTGTTCCATGACTCTTAGTTTTAGCCTGTCTTGCAGGTGTCCTCTGACCAGGAGCTTTGGGGGAGGGGTTGTATGTTACAGTGGCCTGAGCGTGAGGGATCCCATACTCCGATGGGCTCCATGTTGCAAGGCTGGGACTCTCATGGACAGTTGTCACACTAGAAATTAACATCTAATAAGCAGTGATCTGGGAAGTAGGACTAGTGACCAAGGTTGAAGATTAGCTTCAGTGACCCAGAAAATTCCTGCGAAATAGTCAAATATCATTTCTCCACTTTCATGTACAATACTTACAGAGGTGATGTAGGTTTTGTATATGAAATGTGCACAGGAGAGGGGGCACAGAGATGAATGAGACCTACCCCTCCTTTCACAGAACTCAAGGTCTGGAAAAGAAATACACAGAGAGTACATTTCAGTAGGATGGAGTGCCAGATGACCTGCCTGCAGAGCCTCAGGAAGGCTGCACCGCCGAGGGGACACTTGATTTGGTTGTGAAGGGAGATCTGGAGTTTTGCAGGCCCAGCAGTGGACAGTGCTTTGCAAGTAGAAGGCACAACAGGAAGAGAGGGAGGCAGTGAACAGGAAGAGTAAGAAATCCAGTAGGAGATAACTAGAGGTGGAACTGGGGAAAGATGAGGTGCAGGCCAAGAGATTGCAGCATTGCACTTTATTCTGGAAGCAACAGAGAACCAGGAAAGGATTTCAAGCCCAGGAGTGACACAGTCTATGTCTTGAGAAGGTTATTTGCACAGTGGCCTGGGGGATGCATTGGGCTGGCAGTGATTCCAGCAAGCAGTAGAGACTGGAGGAGAGACCCGTTAGAGCTGTTCTAGGACCAGAATGGGCAGTGGCTGGAGGTTGGAGAGAAGTGGCCCAGAGAGGTATCCTCTAGCCAAGACCTTGTGGGGAGAGGAAAGGATTGTTCCCAATGAGTGAGGGACCAGCAACAGCTGCTGCAACTGCTATTAGAAAACAGAACGTCCTGGGCAGGCTTCACCCTCCCACACCCTCCTTAACCGCCTCCCTCGAGAATCATCTCAGGAGATGCTCCCCATGAACCTGGTCCTGCTGAGTTGTCTCCAGCCCCTCAACTCCCTAAGAATGCTAAGCTGCCTTGAATGTCTGTCTGATGCAGGCATGCCCACATGTGGAGCCTTAAACGTTAGGGTCTGTCTTATTGACCAAATGCTCTGGACTCCCCAGGGCTGAGAGCTATTAGGGAAACAAAAGACTACCCTTTTAATTAGACTCTGCATGTCCTTGCAGGGCCCTTGCAGGGTGGGGCGAGAGGAGCGAGTCCCAGTGGTTCTGGTGATTAGATGCAACAGGGAAAAAGTTTAAAACATCTGGGTGTGTTTATACCTCCAAAACCATGACTGAAGCACACAAAACACACGAGGATTTAAACAAGCTGAACCTTCCTCTTGGCTTTTGTTTAAACTTATTTGCAGCCGCCTGGGAGGATCTAGTGACTACGGGAAGCCTCAGGGGAAGCCCCTCCTCTGCTCCCTGGGGATGCTTATCGGCCTTCTAGAAAAGCCAAGACCTAGGAAGGAGAAGAGGGGGCATTAGCAGTGTGAAAAAAACGTTACCTTTATGCTGTTGCTTAAGGCATCTTTTGTTGCGTAATCAAGTATCTCACTTTATAGCCAGTGGGTGCACAAGGGCACTGAAGCTGGGGTAGCAGATCCCCTGAAGGTTTAAGACTTTCAGCTGAGAACTGTGTAAAGCCCCACACCTAACTTTCTATAATGTATAAATACATATCCTGAAAAGGAAGGGGGAGAAAGGAGCAGTGAATGGTTAAGAGATTTGTTCTCAAAAGTCACTAGAAAAGTCAAACAAAAGATCGACTTTCCTTCATCCTGAAAGCGTCAATTTTGCAGTATATGGCCAGATTCATTGAGATCCTTCAGACTTTTAGTGCAAATAACAGGGGAGAATGTTCTTTTCTAAAAGTTGCTCCCACTATGAGACATAGTGTGTGCGTGTGCGTGTGTGTGTGCTTAGTCACTCAGTCCTGTCCGACCCTTTGTGATCCCATGGACTGCAGCCCACCAAGTTCCTCTGTCCTTGGGGATTCTCCGGGCAAGAATACTGGAGTGGGTTGCCATGCCCTTCTCCAGGGCATCTTCCCAACCCAGGGATCGAACCCAGGTCTCTCACATCGCAAGTGGATTCTTTACCAACTGAGCTACCAGGGAAGCTCATATGAGACGTAGATCTCATACTAAATCTAAGAGGAAAAATAAGTAAATGAACTGGCCAGTTCTTTCTCTTGACCAAATGTCCATGGCTCGTCTTCTAGAATAGTCAGCTCTGAGCCAAGTCCATCATCCTGAGAGTTAGAGAGGATAAGAAAGCCACTCTCCTGGCTGATGCCGCTATTTTTCTTTCCTTAAGAAAGACTGCTTTACAAGAGCATTTTGAACAAATTGCGCCATTTGAAAGAAGGCAGGGATAGAACAGAAGCCGTCAAGCTTTAATTTCTCTGCTAATTAATGGTTGATCATCTATCCTTTTATGATTCTTGACCCCAGAAGGAAAATTTATTAGTACTTTTAGATTTTGCACAGTCGTGTTAAATGAGGCATGTAATGCACTAATTTAGTGTCTCATTAGCATAAGCAGGGCTCCCCAGCCCCCCACCCCCACTCCCCATGGAAGACTTAATCGGGAGCCGTGTGGAATTTTCCTGGGACACGCATGGTTTCTCTAGGCTCAAATACCTGAGAAACCATAGCAGAGATGTGGGCTTACCCCACCCACCCCGGGGTTTCAAACATGGACTCTGTCCTTCATTTTAATGAGAATATTTAAGCCCTCAAATCTTCAAGCTGTTTCACAACAGTGTTCCTGCAAAACTCAATTTTACAGCCTGTGCAGCTATTTCTCATGATTTCAATTCCAGCCCCTCCAATGAAAAACCGAATCTAAGCTCCAGGAGAGGATTTCTCTTCGTTGAGACGATGGATAGTTGGTCTTGTTTGTATTTAATATAGACGTCTAGCCTAGATGTTTCTCTAGTGTAAATGCCAGCTCAGTAAATGGCCAGTTTTGGTGCATATATGTTTGAAACCCTGAGAACCCTGCATCGAGCTGATGGACTTCAGGGTCCAGGTTATAAGGGAGGCAGGGAAATGTGGAGAAGCTTGCTGGGTAGGGAGCCGACTGTATCCGTACTGCCACCAGCNTCACATCGCAAGTGGATTCTTTACCAACTGAGCTACCAGGGAAGCTCATATGAGACGTAGATCTCATACTAAATCTAAGAGGAAAAATAAGTAAATGAACTGGCCAGTTCTTTCTCTTGACCAAATGTCCATGGCTCGTCTTCTAGAATAGTCAGCTCTGAGCCAAGTCCATCATCCTGAGAGTTAGAGAGGATAAGAAAGCCACTCTCCTGGCTGATGCCGCTATTTTTCTTTCCTTAAGAAAGACTGCTTTACAAGAGCATTTTGAACAAATTGCGCCATTTGAAAGAAGGCAGGGATAGAACAGAAGCCGTCAAGCTTTAATTTCTCTGCTAATTAATGGTTGATCATCTATCCTTTTATGATTCTTGACCCCAGAAGGAAAATTTATTAGTACTTTTAGATTTTGCACAGTCGTGTTAAATGAGGCATGTAATGCACTAATTTAGTGTCTCATTAGCATAAGCAGGGCTCCCCAGCCCCCCACCCCCACTCCCCATGGAAGACTTAATCGGGAGCCGTGTGGAATTTTCCTGGGACACGCATGGTTTCTCTAGGCTCAAATACCTGAGAAACCATAGCAGAGATGTGGGCTTACCCCACCCACCCCGGGGTTTCAAACATGGACTCTGTCCTTCATTTTAATGAGAATATTTAAGCCCTCAAATCTTCAAGCTGTTTCACAACAGTGTTCCTGCAAAACTCAATTTTACAGCCTGTGCAGCTATTTCTCATGATTTCAATTCCAGCCCCTCCAATGAAAAACCGAATCTAAGCTCCAGGAGAGGATTTCTCTTCGTTGAGACGATGGATAGTTGGTCTTGTTTGTATTTAATATAGACGTCTAGCCTAGATGTTTCTCTAGTGTAAATGCCAGCTCAGTAAATGGCCAGTTTTGGTGCATATATGTTTGAAACCCTGAGAACCCTGCATCGAGCTGATGGACTTCAGGGTCCAGGTTATAAGGGAGGCAGGGAAATGTGGAGAAGCTTGCTGGGTAGGGAGCCGACTGTATCCGTACTGCCACCAGCTTCCTTTGGGAACTGCAGAAAGGCACTTGCCCTGTGTGAATCTCTGCTTTTCCACTTGTTAAATGACCTGTAAATCTTTATGCCTAAGGATTCTTCCGCTTTTGATACCCCATCATTCAAGTAAGAAATGTCAGAGGCAGGCTGG
Source organism: Neotragus moschatus (assembly GCA_006410615.1). NCBI lineage: Eukaryota > Metazoa > Chordata > Mammalia > Artiodactyla > Bovidae > Neotragus > Neotragus moschatus. The sequence goes on from SJYA01008600.1 coordinate 6,032, forward strand.
GTAACTCAGCCTTGGGAAGGGGATCAATTCAGAAGAAGAGTTTTGAAATATCAGAAATCTTCAGAAATTCCATATACTTTGGTCCACCAATTCTATTTTACAGACTATAACCCAAGAAGAAAATCAGACAGATGCATGGGGGAAAAACAAGGGTGTTTATGAGACCGTCATGGATTGGTTAAATAAAATATAGTATAGCTATATGATGGGACATTATGAAATCATTAAAAATAACACCACAGAATACTGTAGGCATGGGAAAATGCTCACAGTATTTTGTTATGCAAGAAATCTAAGGTTTCTAAACAGGATTTCTCATATGATACCAGTTTTGCAAAAATATGTCCATAGATATGTTTAGACAAAGATCTGGAAGGATCTATACCAATACGTTCATAGAGATCCTCGGGGGGTAGGATTCTAGGGAATTTTTGTGTTTTTTCTTTACATTTTCCTATATTTTCAATATTTACTCACAATGAATTTAAATTACTCTTAGAGTTTAAAAACATTACAGAAATTATTTAAGGGAAATAAAATCTTGGCTCTGAATATATGTATTATTTTTCCATCCCAGCTTTCACACATACACAATGACAACCATCAGTCATCTCAAAAGATCAGGAAATAAATGATTTATTAGCTGGAGGCTCTTCATGAAAACTTTGGATGACCAAAACCATTTGATATCAGCACAACTCTGGCACCACTTCATTAGAAAAAAAATTATTTGGCCCCGCTGAGCAGCATGTGGGATCTTAGTTCCCCAACCAGAGATCAAACCCAATCCATGCCTCTTGCAGTGGAAACTTGGAGTCTGAACAATTGGACCACCAGGGAAGTCCTTATGCGACTTCTAACTGTAGAGACAAAATGTGTGAAGGTTTTTGAAGGCAGGACCTCTTGTCTGGTACATGTCCTTATGATTTCTGAGTGTCAGTCTTGCAAAGGCATTAAAGATAATTCAGGCTGGCCCCCACATTTTACAGAGAGGGAGGAACTTGCCTTGGGTCTGAGATCTGGTTACATCAAAGCCAGGCTAGTACCTGCCTCCCAACTCCCATCTCTAGACCTGGGCTGTTAAAACACTGTTTCTCTCCGGGTGCTTATGGAGGATGCAGCAGGCTGACTGATGCATGCAGACTTCCTTCTGATATGAATCTTTCCTTTCTTCTCCAGGTATAAATTCTGAGAGCTCAGGTAACTTCCTGCTCAGTGGAGGTCCTTGGCTCTGGAATGAGGCTTGCCTGAAGATCTTGAGTCTGGAGCAGGGTTACCAAATGCTGGGGCACCCAGCACAGCTGCTGTCTGCCCACCAGGGCTTTGGGCCATCCTCTCTTCTGAGATGGATAATGGTGGTAAGAAGTTTGTTTCCTCTGAAGTACATTGCTCTTTCGGGCCAACATGTCCTTTGGGGAAGGGAAGGAGAGGTTGGAAAAATCAAATATTGATGTCATTTATAACTTTCCCCAAGAACATCCTCACTTCTGGGAACAGCACTGGGTCGTGGGGAGTGGGGGAAGGAGGGGGGAGGGGCATGCAGAAGAACAAGATGCTGCTCCTGCCCTCAAGATGTTCAGAATCTGAGAAGAAGAGTAATTATGTGGACGAGGGACAGCAGAATAAAGCAGCCTACAAGGACCTGAAAAGGTACAAACCCAGTACCTACTGGGAGACCCAAATGACATTCTGCCTACTTTGGAGGGAGGAGATCTCTGAAGTCTTCTAGGAGAAAGTGACCTTTGATAGACTTTCAGAAAACAGAAAAGATTTCAGCACTTGGAGTAGAGGAAAGGGCATGAGGTTGGAGGGAGCAAGGGGTGACAGTGGGACTGGTGTAGTTGCAGGACAGCATGGTGGGGGCGGGACCAGAAACAGGGCAGAGACCTTGACGAGGCTGGAGCTCAGCACACACATGGAAACACCACAAGAGAGCCACGTGTTGGAGGGAAGTCGGGGTCATGTCTTGAATGGTTCGGAGACCCTGTCTGTAAAGGTGTTTGGACTTATCCTATGGGCAAAAAAAGAGGCATGGCCTGCAGGATTTTGAGCTGAGCTGTGTTTTAGGAAGGTTTTGCTCATGGTGGAGCAACTAAAGTCAGAGGCCGTGGTTTTGGAGAGAATATAGGAAGACTACATATACCCCCAGGCCCCGCTCCTTCCAGGTGATGTGAGCATAGGAACGAAGCCCTTCAGTTCTCTGGGCCTGTTGGGGGATCTTACAATCTGCAGAGAGAACCTTCTGATCTGATTGTTGTTTCAGCAGCATTAGCTGGGAGCCAAGAAAAGTAAGGAGTGTCTGTGGTAGCCCCTCGGGGGTGACAGAGAGCTGGTGTCCTTCTCACCACTGTTCAGGGGAGATTCTACTCCCACTTGAAGGCTGTGACCTCAATCTGGTTCTGAGTCTGAACTGGAAAGCCACATTTTCCAATGAAGGGATGCTGCAGGAAATAATAAATCTCTCGAGATTTATGGGCCAGGAAATTCCTTGAGGAACATAAATAGAGAAGAGGTGAGGCAAAGGTGGGCAAGGCAAGGCAAGGAGCAGCTGCCTGGGATCCTCTGGGCACACACAACGGGCTGGGGATCTGTCCAGAACTCAGAGTGAAGAAGGATTTGGCGCACTAAGTTGCTTCAGTGGTGTTCAACTCTTTGTGAACCCATGGACCATAGCCCACCAGGCTCCTCTGTCCATGGGATTCTCCAGGCAAGAATACTGGAGTAGGTTGCCATGTCCTCCAGGGAATCTTCCCGACCTAGGGATTGAACCCACGTCTATTAAGTCTCCTGCACTGAGTACCACCTGGGAAGCCCGAGAGGGATTTTAAAGATAANGACCATAGCCCACCAGGCTCCTCTGTCCATGGGATTCTCCAGGCAAGAATACTGGAGTAGGTTGCCATGTCCTCCAGGGAATCTTCCCGACCTAGGGATTGAACCCACGTCTATTAAGTCTCCTGCACTGAGTACCACCTGGGAAGCCCGAGAGGGATTTTAAAGATAATCTAATGAGATGTCTCCTGCTTTTCTGTCATTGAATTCATGGCTCTTACTCTGCAAAATGGTGAGGCCGAACTAAATGACCTGCAGGGTCTTTATCGCCGGGTCATTTGATGTTTGTTGTAAAGATCTGTGTTCTTGCTCTGGGCCCTGGTCACACTGTGTGTGTTTCACTCTCCCCAACTGAAAATGCAATCAACAGAGTCTCACACATCACCCACATTGGGGCTGGAGATTAATGAGAGGACATCTGGAAACTTCCCTTGGAGGGGTACATCTGGGCCTGATTACCTTCTTATTTACTGTCTTTTTACTCTGGAGACAGACTCGTAGACTCACCCTAGGGGACAATAACAGAAGCATGCACACCATCCCGACACACCTTCCAAATTACCCCCAGCCCAGCTGCAGGGAGAGATGATGGAGGAGCCCACACACACAAACTGGGCACACACACACGTACCCTTTCTCCCCCTTGCTCTGGCCAGTGTTGGTGGGGCAGTGAATTACCTTCATTGTCAGCGATGCGAGACCAGGCTTCTCCCCATCGCCGGTAAAGTCCCGCTGCCCTCCCCCCCCCTNTATCATTTTGCCTTTTCATACTGTTCATGGGGTTCTCAAGGTAAGAATATTGAAGTGGTTTGCCATTCTCTTCTCCAGTGGACCACATTCTTTCAGACCTCTCCACCCTGACCCACCCGTCTTGGGTTGCCCCGCGGGCATGGTTTGGTTTCATTGAGTTAGACAATGCTGTGGTCCCAGTGTGATTAGATTGACTAGTTTTCTGTGAGTATGGATTCAGTGTGTCTGCCTTCTGATGCCCTCTTGCAACACCTACCATCTTACTCGGGTTTTTCTTACCTTGGGTATTGGGTATCTCTTCACAGCTGCTCCAGCAAAGCACAGCCGCTATTCCTTACCTTGGACGAGGGGTATCTCCTACTAACATTTAAGTGTAACTGACATGTTTAGATTTCTATGCATGTTTTTGTAATAATTTCATAAAGTGAGAGTTCATGGGGTACTGAGTTTCAGATCACATTGTTATCACATTTAGCGTAAAAATTAAGGAGAGAGGTAATAAACTTCATTGGAACTAGGACTATTAGATTATTAGCTTTTGAACTAATAAAATCTCCATATTAGTGAAAAAAAATTTATCCCCAATTGAAATTTACTAAAATCTTTAAGATTTGGTAAACTAATAAAAATTCATTTGAAAATTTCTTTAGAAATATATGGCTGATGACTTATAACACATCAGACTCATACATTTCAGAGTGTACTTTCTATAAACAAGAACATTTCCCATATAACCACAATACCATCATTAAAATGAAGAAATTGGTATTGACATTGCTACTATCTCATCTTCAGACCCCTTTCAGGTTTTGCCACTTGGATCAAAAGGACTCGATTCAGAATCCAGCGTTGCATTTAGTTGTTGCGCCTCTTTACTCTGAATTTCTCAGTCTTAGTTAACTTTTATAAATTACCATGTTGCTTTTGAAGATTTCAGATCAATTATATTGCATTAATTATATTGTAATAAAATGTCCTTTAAATTTTTCTGATATTTCCAGGACTTCCTTTGTAATCTAGTCATTAAGACTCTGCTTCCACTTTGTGGAGCAAGAGTTCAGCCTCTGGTCAGGGAACTAAGATCCCACATTCCACATGATGAAACAACAACATGAAACTCTGTTATTTCCTTGTGATTAGATTGTATGCCTTTGGCAGGAATATCACAAAAGTGTGCTGTGTTATTTTCATTGTATATGAGATGGTGACAATTTCAGTTTGTCCCATTACTAATGGTGTTCATTATGATCACGTGGTTACAGTAGGGTCTGCCACGGTTTCTCCACCATAAGGGTACTCTCTTCTTTGTAGTTAATAACTATATAAATGTCTCATTTCTCTTCAAACCCTTAAGTTATTCATTTATTTATTTACATTTATATGGGCTCACAATTCTGCTTTTAGTAAATAGGTTATAATTTATTATATGTGCATGTGTGCTAAGTTGCTTCAGCTGTCCAACTGTTTGTGACCCTATGGGCCATAGACCACCAGACTCCTCTGTCCATGGGATTCTCCAGGCAAGAACACTGGAGTGGGTTGCCATGCCCTCCCTCAGGGGATCTACCTGACCCAGGGATCAAATCCACATCTCTTATGTCTCTTGCATTGGCAGGTTCTTTACCACTAGTGCTACTTCAGAAGCCATATATATATATATGTAAAATTAATGGATACATGAATATATATTATTTAATTTTATGTTAAAAATCATGTTCACATTAACCATTGGGAACTCATTCAAGATCACACCTGGTCCTTTAACACAGTCTCATCCCTGTTTAAATGCTTTCTTAGTTTCTGGCAGAAGGCATTCCAGGCTCATCTTGTACTTTCTTGCTTAGTCCTAACTCTAAAATCAGGTAGTTCTCCAAGAGCCTCCATTCCTTTTAGTGGAGAACAGTATTTTAGAAGATCTGGGCATAAGATGTGCTCATCGTTATGGGGCTGTCACTGCTCCCAGCGGAAAGAGTTAAGGAATATACATATATACGTGTATATACACACAATTACATCTATATTTACTTTTGTTTTTGTTGATCTATGCATATGGAAAACCATATGCTCTCATCAACACAACTAATTCCAGGCCAAAGCCACAGAATTGATTCTAGTTTTCTCCTTTTCCGTAGAAACCGGCTCCTGTTATGCTGATTATATTCCCTCAAATATAGCTCATCTTCCATCCCCTCACCACCCTTCCCCCCATGTGGAAGTCTCCCTCTCTTGTTTGGGCTCTGATTTCCCATGCTAGAGGCTGGCCCTCTGCATGAACGCCCTCCTCACCCCTCCTGGGCCCTGACAGTCCATACCCTTCCCTTCGTACGGGCATCCTGTGCATTGTGCTTGGGCTTTGCTTCTCCATGCTATGTCACTGTGGCTCCCTTTCTCCCAGTCGTGGTCTGTAAACTGAAAAGGAGAGAAGAGGGAGGTGGGGAGAAGGGAGGGTGGGGAGGGTGAGGAAGAGGGAGAGATAAAGAGGGAAGGGAAGGTAGAGGGGCGGGGCCAGAAGACAAGGGAAGGGAAGGATAAAGGAAGAGTGGTATGCAATGTCTTATCTCTTTGAAAAGTCAAAGGCAAATGTGGTGAAATGTTCAAATTTGACAAACCCCGGTTAACTAATGGATACATGAGCATTTTCTACAGTAGTCTCTGTGGTTAACTTTATGTGGTAAAGTTTTTTTTTCTTTTTAAGTTTGAAATCCAATAGAGCCCAATGTCTTTGTAAATATAATAAAAATTAATATATAAAAATTAAACAAAAAAAGACATATAAAATGTAGGCCCCCCCCCCAATTTTTAATAATAGATTTAATGGACATAAAGTGATTGTGAAACTGCTGCGAAAGTTTCTAAATTGTTCCATTGCTCAGTCGTGTCTGACTCTTTGTGACCTCGTGGACTGCAGCATGCCAGACTGTCTCCCGGAGTTTGCTCAAATTCACGTCCACTGAGTCAATGCTCTCAGTTTCTGCATGCTTCTTACACTTGACCAGACAATAGTTGTGTGAATCAGCAGTTGTTACTGTTACCAAGTCCAAGCTCACTCTGTTGGTCACACGACAGGCCAATGAATCAGAGACTAAATCAGAGAAAAGATGTTGAGATAAGGGATACTTCTTTATTTGGAAAGCCTGCAAACCAAGAAGATCGCAGAGTAATGTCTCAAAAGAACTATCTTATCAGGGTTTGGATGCCAGGTTCTTTTATAGAGCGAGAGATAGAAGCGTCTAGGATAGAGAGGGAGAGCCAATGAGGCAGTAAAGTAAAAAGGGCCATCAGTCTTGTAAAACATCTCCTGGAATGGCCAGCATCAGGGAATGGATGTGTTGATCTCTTTTTTTCTTTTCTTCTTTATTTCAGAGGTGGGCAGGGTCAGATTACCTCTTTGTGAGCTGAACAAAGGCACTTTAGTTTAATAGTCAGGCAGAGGGGTTGGGTTTTCTGAAGCAGCCCATTAGGTATGATTATAAAAACAATAGCAACTAAAAGCAAGTTGAAGAAACAGTTCCAACACGGAGTCAGAATTGGTTCTTCTCTGCAGCATTACCATCCATAGTTTGAGTATCACCTCAGACCAGACTCTCTTCATGCTTGACATGAAACATTTAACAATAAAAATTTAAAAATATAATAAAGCTGAGGAGCCTGGCTTCTACTTTGAAGTCACACGTGTGCTCTTGAACTTGTGGGTGTCTAGCTGAGGGCTCCAGATTGCCTTTTGCAGGTATTCATTCCACGATCAAAACATCCTGCCAAAAAATAAGAGTGTTCGGGGATTGGTAAGGCTGCTCTGACCTTGAGGTCCTGAAATCTAGGGAAGAAATGAAAGAGAAGGCCAGAATGAAAGGCAGAATGGTGGCAAATGGAGCTATTAGTGGTTCAGATGGTAAAGAATTTCCCTGCAATGCAGGAGACACGGGTTCGATCCCTGGATCAGGAAGATCCCCAGAAGGGAATGGCAGCCCACTCCAGTATTCTTGCCTGGAGGATTCAATGGACACAGAAGACTGGTGGGCTACAGTCCACTGGATCTCAAAGAGTTGGACACACAATTGAGCAACCAACACAGAACAGGAGAACTTCTGTGTAGGGAGGAAGAGCGCAAGCGCTTGGCTTCCATTAGAGAAACTGTGTTTCTAGAGCTTCCTTAGACCAGGCTGGCTCCTTTCCAGTGGTGGTCACCGTTCCTGAGCCTGAGTGCCTGGTGAGGATGGGTGGCTGCTCTGAAAACCCCACCTTTGGCTCCTCGGGGTGCAGACCCTGCCAACTCCCTGGGAGTCTTGTCTTCTGTCATCTGTGTGGAGATTCCACAGTCCCTGTTGTTTCTGAAGCCCTAGTAAATAAAATCACAGTGGAAGAGGAAAGATAAGGAACAGATGTGGTCAGAGCAGGCTGAAAAACAGAACGAAACAAAACAAACAGTTCTCTGCACTGGCCAATACGAACAGGGCTCAAGCCAGCTTTCTGTGGTGTTTGACTTCCTGGCGCGCAGGCAATCCATGCACAGTGAGCATCCTAAGTACAAGGGACCCAGGTTCTCCTTGGTGTTTCCTCTGAAGGTATATGTTTTCAAAACAGTCATTTTGATCTGAAAATGTGTCAGGTAAACACCCTCTGTCCCGGAGCCCCAAAGTTTCTTTAAAGTATGAATTTCCCAGCAAAATATTTACCAGATTTTTTTAAAGTACATTTAACTTTGACTTTTCTACAATAGTTGTGTTTCTTTCTTTTTTTTTTTTTTTAATAAAACTTTTAGTGCCATGTGGAAAATATTCTTTATATTTCCTCTGCTAGAAGGCTTTAGATTGAATTTTCCTTCAGGCTAATAGTGCTGCTTGCCATTGGTGGCTGAGAAGCCACCCTGAGTGGTGGCCTTGAGACTTTCCTAAAGGCCAGGGTAAGGCCTGGACACCACTCCCAGGTGGTCTGAGAACAGGGTGTTCAGATGCCAACTCTAAGCATGTGGGTCTGGNGCTTTAGATTGAATTTTCCTTCAGGCTAATAGTGCTGCTTGCCATTGGTGGCTGAGAAGCCACCCTGAGTGGTGGCCTTGAGACTTTCCTAAAGGCCAGGGTAAGGCCTGGACACCACTCCCAGGTGGTCTGAGAACAGGGTGTTCAGATGCCAACTCTAAGCATGTGGGTCTGGAATGGTTTCTCAGAGCACTGCAGCTTGTTATAAGAGACTGTTTTCAGTGCATGAACTGGGATTTTTTGGCTGTATGTGTTCATTAAGAAAACCCATGTCACTTATCACAAGTGTAAAAAGAATGTTTCAAATGTTCCTGGAAAACTTTCAGCTGGTTCATGTCCATCCCTATGTCTTCTCTGCAATTTCTCTACCCCTCCCTTCCCAAGATGTGGCATGGAGCTATTTCTGATTCAGAATGATTGCAGTGTTTCAGCCAGGTAATGGATGAAGTCATTAATGGGGATGACTAGCTGACATTGTAAAGTTCTTCAGGTAGGGGTAGAGGGGTGGGGGTGGGGGTTGTCCTGGGCTGGGTTTCTGTTAATGTGGCTAGGAAATAAGATTTATAACAACCCCTCAAAGACTTAATACCCCTTTGTGGACATGCTCCCTATGGAACTTGTTATATACAAAGGCTTATTCTAAAGCAAAGAACTCAGTGGGTATAAAAGTACTCATGGAAGGTACCAGATTTTTGGGAGAAGGGGCAACTTAGTCTTTATTTCCAAACATTTATTCAGGGCAAGATTTTTCCTAATAAAATTCCATTCAAATGTAACTTTTCTAATTCTGTTTGAGCCTATTCTTGTTAATTTCTAATTACAACAGAAAATGTCTAATGTCCTTCTGCATTTGTAGCCAACATGGCTAAAAACACCCCTAATTGAGGACTTTGAAACTGCTCTGAGTTCCTTAGGATATTTTCATCTATTTTTGTCTCTTCTATATTTATTTTGTGAAAGAAGCTAGCACTGGTACTAAAATAATGCCACAGTATAATACTGACCCTTGGAGATCAAGGACTATTAACTTGCATTCAAAATAATATGACTCCTGAACTTCCCTAGTGGCCCAGTGGTTAAGAATCCACCTGCCAATGTAGGGGATATGGGGTCGAGCCCTGGTCCAAGAAGATCCTACTTGCTGTGGAGCAACTGAGCCCATGTGCCACAACTATGGAAGCCTGGGCACCTGGAGCCAGTGCTCTGCAACAAGAAAAGCCACTGCAGTGAGAAGCCTGTGCATTGCAACAAGGGAAAATCCTATGCAGCAGTGAAGACCCAGAGCAGCCAAAAATAAAAGTAAATAATTTTTAAAATAATAATATAACTCCTAAGAGAGTGAAAAGACAAGCCACAGATTGGGAGAAATACTTTGATATTTGATAAAGGAATTTTAAAACTACACAGAGAAATGTTAAAACTCAGCAATTAAAAAAAAAATAAAATAAAAAATTGGCAAAAGATCTGGATACCCACCAAAGAAGATAAGCAGTAGAATAAGCATATGAAAAGGTGCTTAACATCTATGTCATTAGGAAACTGCAAATTGAAACAGCAATGAGATATCACTAAATACTTCTTAGAATGGTGAAAATGAGTAAAACTCTCATTGTTTGCAGATGACATGATCCTCTACATAGAAAACCCTAAAGACTCCACCAGAA
>SJYA01008601.1:0-16139 GCA_006410615.1 Neotragus moschatus
GTCTGTTGTTCCATGTTCAGTTCTAACTGTTGCTTCCTGACCTACATATAGGTTTCTCAAGAGGCAGGTGAGGTGGTCTGGTATTCCCCATCTCCTTCAGAATTTTCCAGTTTATTGTGATCCACACAGTCAAAGGCTTTGGCATAGTCAACAAAGCAGAAATGTTTTTCTGGAACTCTTGCTTTTTCGATGATCCAGCAGATGTTAGCAATTTGATCTCCGGTTCCTTTGCCTTTTCTAAAACCAGCTTGAACATCTGGAACTTCATGGTTCATGTATTGCTGAAGCCCGGCTTGGATAATTTGTGCATTACTTTACTAGCATGTGAGATGAGTGCAGTTGTACAGTAGTTCACTCTCTATTAATCTCCCCTCCCATTTAAAAGGGATGTGAAAAAATTGGTCACACATTTGCTCAATTTTTAAACTTCAGTGAGGCTTCAAATGGAGCATTTCTTAGGCGAGAGTTTGAAAATTTCCTCCACAGTCTCCTAAATTGTTTCAAAGGACATTTATGCAGCAGGTCCTAAGGAGTGCTTAGAAGTGGCAAGTGTGAACCAGGAGAGAGGTGTGTGGGCAGCAATTCCTCTCTATCCCAGGGGAATCTCGGGATGACTTCCTCCACTGGCTTTAAAGGCTCATTTTTGGTTGGGATATAATTTCTAGCTAAATAATTTGGTAAGCATTCTGTAACTAGTTTTCACTTTAAGTGCTAAAGCTTTATATAGGCATTCAAGGTCAATTAATGTATTTATTTATTTAGACACAAAATCAGCCTTTATGGATTATTCTGTGTTCTGTGTCATCATGCCTACACGATAACCTGCAAATCCCTGTAGTTTTTTTTTTTGTTGTTGTTGTTGTTTTGTTTATAATTCTCAGAAGCTCTTTGCCAGCTCAGATATTAAAGGATATAGGACTTATTCTGGTCCTGTAAGGAAAACATCTATTTAACATTAAAATTCCATAAATTATTTCTAAGAGTATTATGATGATCTTTCCTTAGATGTAGATAACAAAGAAAGGCATAAATAAAAATTTATTTCTTTTACAGAAAAAAACATGACTTACTTTAGAAGAAAAGTCCTATATTGACCTCACTTGTGTCCACTTTTCTAATTTTACGTCTCAGCACTTCCTGATCCTGCCCAGTGTTCCTCAAATTCAATCATTCTGAGGACAACTGCATATTTCTTGATATTTTTCTTTAAATAGACTTAACGTTTCATAGTTAAAAATGCATTTCTAACCTAAATGGAAAGGAAATCTAACAAAGAGGGGATTTATGTATATGTATAACTGCTTCATTTTGCTGTACAACAGAATCTAACACAATACTGTATAGCAACTGTACTTCAATAAAAAAAACTTTTTAATGCACTTTTAGGATCTGAATAGACTTTTTTTTTTCAAATAAGATGTAGAGATAACAGACACATGAAAAGATGCTCAACATCACGAGTTATCAGAGAAATGCAAATCAAAAAAACATCAGATATCTCTTCACAGATAGTTGTCAGAATGGCTACTATGAAAAAGATAAAAAATAATAAGTGCTGGTGAGGATGTAGAGAAAAGGAAACCTTTGTTCACTGCTGATGGAAATGTCAACTGGTACAGCCACTATGGAAAAATGTACAGAGGTTCCTCAAAAAATAAAAAAGTTGATCCAGCCATTCCACTTCTAAGTATTTATCTGAAGAAAACAAAAATACTAACTGGAAAAGATAAATATACCATTATATTCATTGCAGTCTTATTTAAATAGTTAAGATATGGAGGCAAGTGAAGAGTCCAGTGATGGATGAATGAGTAAAGAAAATAAAGAAAATGAACAATGGAATATTATTCAGCCATAAATAAGAATGAAGTCATGCCATTGGTGACGACATGAATGGACCTTGACAATATTACACCAAGTGAAATAAATCAGACAGAGAAAGAAAACTACTATACGATCTCATTCAAAACTGGAATCTAAAACAAACAGACAAACAAAAACAAAAACTGAACTCATAGATACAGAGAACAGATTGGTGCTTACTGGAGGCAGGCTTGTTGGGGATGTGGTGGGAAAAGTGGGTCAAAAAGTACAAACTTTGCAGTTATAAAATAAAAGTCACGGAGTGTATTATATAACACTATACATTAGTAATACTGCATTGTGTATTTGAAAGTTACTAACAGAGTAGATCGCAAAAGTTCTCATTACAAAAAAATTGTAACTGTGTAATGCTAAAAGTTAACTAGGCTTCAATGTAGTGATCATTTTGCAATATAAACAAAAGTCACATCATTACTATTTATGCCTGATACAAATATGTTATATGTCAATCATATATATCTCAATTGAAACAATGAATTTGTAATACATAAAATAAAAATGAAAAATTTTTATTTCTTATATTTTTTCTGTAAAATGACAAAATTATTAAAATAAAAAATCCTTACACTATCTGATATAACCTCACATATACCATACTATATTTCAGGAAATACTGTACTAGAAGCACAGATCTTTTGGGTTCTCAAATATGCCATGTTCTTTCCCATTTGCAACTAAGATTACCAGATTTAGCCAACAAAAATTACATTTGAATTTCAGATAAACACAAAATATATATTTTTAGTAAAGTCCCAAATATTCAGTGAGATAGTACTGTATGCGATATACTTATTCTAAACATGTTTTGTTGTTTATTTGAAATTCAAATGTAATTGAGAATTCTGTATTTTATCTGACAACTCAATTTTTTTTGGAGTTTTAAGCCTTTGTTCATTTACTTTTTAAGAGCAGTTTTAGATTCACGGCAAAATTGGAAGGAAGGTACAGATATGTCCCATATACCCTTTACCCTCCCTGCCCCTCCAACGCACATACACAAACGTGCACACAGGTATGTGCACACAAAGCCTCCCTCATTGTTAACATTCCCCACCAGATGGAACATTTGTTATAGCTGATGAACTTATATTGACACATCATACTCAAAGTCCATCGTTTACTTTAGGATTCACGCTTGGTATTGTACACTCTGTGGGTTTGAACAACCATATAATGACATCCATCCATCAATATGGTAACTTACAGAGTGTTTTCACTGTCCTAAAAAATCCTCTGTGTTCTGTCTGCTCATTCTTCCCTCCCTCCCCTCACCCCTACAATCACTGATCCTTTACCGTCTCTTTAGTTTTGCCTTTTCTAGAATGTTATTTTTTTTTAGAATTATACTGCATGTAGCCTTTTCACACTGGCTTTTTTCACTTAGTAATATGCATTTCAGATAGCTCATTTCTTTTCCGCACTGAATAAGATTCCACTATTGAATGTACCACAGTTTGTTAATTCATTCATCCTCTGAAGAGGATCTGTTGGCAATTCTATTTTTGACTCAGTAATAATGCTCCTTTGGCTTAAAACACCTCTCCCTTGCCTGAGTATATCAGAGGAAACCCCTTGGTTTCAAATTCAATGTCACAGCAATGGAGAACTTTTTCATAAGGTTGTTTCCTTGAATGAATGAACATTAACTGCCTTTCAAGTTTAGTGATACAACTTCAAAGAATGAATTTTTTTCTCAGTATCTTATTCAGAGTAGTAAGTATCTGAATAATTATTCAGATAATAATCCCAAGTAAATCTAAGAATTGGCACTTTGTTTTCTCTTTAGTAGCAAAATTAAATGTGAAAAATGCATAAGGCTACTCTCATGGTATTTTTAGGATTACAAATTTACTTAAATTGTTACTGTTTGTACTAAAACTTCCATGAGAGAGTAAATTCAGAGTAAATTTTTTGCCATCGTATATTTTATAATTATCAACATGTTATGTGTGTTTGTGGTTTTTCTGACATTAATGAAGAGCCCTCACATTGAAGAAGTATGGGAACTATTTATCTAGCCCAATCCTCTCATTTTTTTTCCCATGTGATGATAACCTTGGCAAGTTAAGACTTTCCCAAGGCTACAGACTTAGTTAATGGCAGAATTGGAAACTCTGAGTCTCCTGATTCAACTCAGCTTTGCTTCCCATTACCCAATTAGTAACCACGAACACTTTTAGTCCTTTAAGGCATTTTCTTCAATTCTAAAGGAGACCCAAAAGGCTATATTGCCCATGCAAACTCATGTGCAGTGAGAGATCTGAGTCGAATACATGTAGATTAAAAAGTAGACTTAGTCACGCACTGACTGGCACCGTCTTACTGCTATTAATCTAGAAACTTAGACGATAAACCACCCCATGAATGATTTGTTCCTTTCTTCCCATTCCTTCTCCCTTTGTCCCGCCTTTCTCCATTTTTCTCCCTTTCCTCCCCTCCTCTCCCTTTTCTCCCCCTTTCCCTTCTTTCTGTAGTCTACAACAAACTCTATCAGGATTCTTAAATATCAATGCACATCAACATCGTCTGAAGAGCTTCCTAAACACAGAGAGCTAGTGACCTTTAGGTGTCTGACGGAGACAGAACATTGCATTTTTAGTGTATTCCCACCTAGTGCTACTGCTGCTGGGAGCCACACCTTGAGAACCTCTGAACCTGGTAGGCTACAGTCCATAGAGTCACATAGAGTTAGACATGACTGAAACTACTTAGCACACACATGAACACACAGAGTAGAGCAATAGTCAGCATTGGCTGAGCATACGGATTCTTGTAGAGCTTTGAAAACTTTGACATGCTAAGGTGCCACTGACCAGATTCTGATTCAGCTGGTGTAGCACAGGAGCATGCTAGTGTGTTCTGAAAGTTCCACAGATGTATTCAAATAGTGAGGGTTGAGGAACACAGAAATGTGTTACAGAGAGAGCCATTTCTATGGCTTCAGACAAAAATGAGAATAAAAATTAGATTCTGACCTGGAGTAATTCCACAAGAAATCCATTAATTCCCTATGGTACTAGATCAATGGCAATGTCATAAAGGCATTCATAATATCAATAACCTCAGATATGCAGATGACACCACCCTTATGGCAGAAAGTGAAGAGGAACTAAAAAGTCTCATGATAAAGTGAAAGTGGAGAGTGAAAAAGTTGACTGAAAGCTCAACATTCAGAAAACGAAGATCATGGCATCTGGTCCCATCACTTCATGGGAAATCGATGGGGAAACAGTGGAAACAGCATCAGACTTTATTTTGGGGGGCTCCAAAATCACTGCAGATAGTGATTGCAGCCATGAAATTAAAAGACGCTCACTCCTTGGAAGAAAAGTTATGACCAACCTAGATAGCATATTCAAAAGCAGAGACATTACTTTGCCGACTAAAGTCTGTCTAGTCAAGGCTATGGTTTTCCCTGTGGTCATGCATGGATGTGAGAGTTGGGCTGTGAAGAAGGCTGAGTGCTGAAGAATTGATGCTTTTGAACTGTGGTGTTGGAGAAGACTTGAGAGTCCCACGGACTGCAAGGAGATCCAATCAATCCATTCTGAAGGAGATCAGCCCTGGGATTTCTTTGGAAGGAATGCTGCTAAAGCTGAAACTCCAATACTTTGGTCACCTCATGCGAAGAGCTGACTCATTGGAAAAGACCCTGATGCTGGGAGGAATTGGGGGCAGGAGGAGAAGGGGACAACAGAGGATGAGATGGCTGGATGGCATCACTGACTTGATGGATGTGAGTTTGAGTAAACTCCAGGATTTGATGATGGACAGGGAGGCCTGGCGTGCTGCGATTCATGGGGTCGCAAAGAGTCGGACACGACTGAGCAACTGAACTGAACTTAACACTGAAAACCTATTTAAGACCCATTATTAGTGATTTGATAAAAAGAACAACAACAAAACAAAAANGGCCTGGCGTGCTGCGATTCATGGGGTCGCAAAGAGTCGGACACGACTGAGCAACTGAACTGAACTTAACACTGAAAACCTATTTAAGACCCATTATTAGTGATTTGATAAAAAGAACAACAACAAAACAAAAAGTCTCTCAAGTAGCGAGTTTTTGAAAGGCAACATTCTTAACTTGATTAAAACTGAGTATCAGATAATTAGAGTAAATATTAGAAACATTCCTACAATATTAAGAAAAAGCGAAAATGCTCATTATCACAAATTCTATTCAACACTGTACGTGAAGTTCTGGCTGGTACAACAAAAACAATAGCAGCAACAACAAATCAGTGAGGATTATATTACAAAGGAAGAAAATTTGTACCTTAAAAATCTCAGAGAATCATCTGATAACTTATTAGAACAACAACGACAACAAAAGGATTTGGTTCAGCAAAGAAACACAGACACACTCGTGTGCACTGTCTTTAAACATTTAAAAAATGGAATAGAAAAAAATCACAAGAACAACAAAGAATCATACAATATCTAGAAGTAACTGAATGAGAAAAATCAGGAACTTTTACAGAGAAAACCAAAAATGTCACCAAAAAAACCTAAAAGAACACTGAACAAATGAGGAGATATGTGGTTCTGAATAGGAACACTCTAACATGCTTCACATCTTGTGTATATATTACATATACATACTGTGTATATCGTCTTTCACCACTGCCGCTGCTGCTGCTAAGTCGCTTCAGTCGTGTCCGACTCTGTGCGACCCCATAGACGGCAGCCCGCCAGGCTCCCTCGTCCCTGGGATTCTCCAGGCAAGAACACTGGAGTGGGTTAGAATGTAGCACTTGTTGCCTGCTTGGCTCACTGATACAACCCAGGAATCTAGAGCAGTGGTAGACGTATTATTGTCACACAATAAAAGTTGACTGAACGAATGAATGAAACGCTGCCCTCCAATTCATTTATAAATCCAAAGTAGTCTAACTCAAAATCCCATGTGATTTTTAATGGAACGTGGAGANGAATGTAGCACTTGTTGCCTGCTTGGCTCACTGATACAACCCAGGAATCTAGAGCAGTGGTAGACGTATTATTGTCACACAATAAAAGTTGACTGAACGAATGAATGAAACGCTGCCCTCCAATTCATTTATAAATCCAAAGTAGTCTAACTCAAAATCCCATGTGATTTTTAATGGAACGTGGAGAGCTGATTATTAAGTAAAAATAAAGATAAGGAAAAAACTAAAAAGAAATAGATTAAAAACATTTTTTGATGAATTTCTTTAAATATATACCAAAAAAGAAAGTGAAAGTCACTCAGTAGCAATTCTTTGCAACCCCAGACCAGAATACAGGAGTGGGTAGCTGTTCTCTTCTTCAGGGGATCTTCCCAACCCAGGGATCAAACCCAGGTCTCCAGCACTGCAGATTCTTTATCAACTGAGCTACAAGGGAAGCCCAAGAAAACTAGAGTGGGTAGTCTATCCCTTCTCCAGGGGATCTTCTCAACCCAGGAACTGAACTGGGGTCTCCTGCATTGCAGGTGGATTCTTTACCAGTAACTGAGCTACCAGGGAAGCCCCACCAAAAAAAAAAAAAAAGAGAGAGAGAGACAAAGATAATATAATAAATACTGTGTGCCTCTCAGCTTAAAAATTGTCATTATTTTGTCAATTTTAGTTTATCTTTATTTTTTAAAAAACATTTCGCTTCAGTTCAGTTCAGTCGCTCAGTCATATCTGACTCTCTGTGACCCACAGCACGTCAGGCCTCCTTGTCCATCACCAACTCCCAGAGTCCACTCAAACTCATGTCCATCGAGTCAGTGATGCCATCCAGGCAACTCATCCTCTGTCATCTCCTTCTCCTCCTGCCCCTAATCCCTCCCAGCATCAGGGTCTTTTCCAATGAGTCAACTNCCAAAAAAAAATAAATAATAAACTTAGGTTTTTTTTTTTTTTTTTTTTTTTTAATGAGGCAATGAGTTAGATTTTGGGTTAGGGATACTTTCCAGCAAGGTTTTCCAGTCTTTCAACTTAGTGTAACCCAGGTACCTCTTCTTGAAACTAAAGTTTCAAGGATAATCTACTCTTCCAGAGAGGAGTTTAGCGCCACCCAACATAACTTAGGTTCATCAGCCAACAAGGGGAGATCTGAGAACCAGGAAAGAATTCCTGGCTATTGTAAACAGTGCTGCTATGAACATTGAGGGTGCATGTATTTTTTGAGTTAAGACTTTCTCTGTGTATATCCCCAGGAATGGGATTGCTGGGTCATAAGGTAACTTAATTTCATGGTGAGTGCAGCCATGAGATTAAAAGACTTGCACCTTGGAAAAGAAGACGCTATGACAAACCTAGACAGGATATTCAAAAGCAAAGACATCTCTTTGCTGACACAGGTCTGTACAGTCAAAGCTACGGGTTTTCCAGTAATCACGCATGAATGTGAGAGGTAGACCTTGAAGAAGGCTGAGTGCCGAAGAATTGATGCTTTCGAACTGTGTTGCTGGAAGAGACTCCTGAGAAGCCCTTGGACTGAAAGGAGATCAAACCAGTCAATCCGGAAGGAAACCAACTGAATATTCATTGGAAGGACTGATGATAAAGCTGAAGTTCCAATACCGTGGCCACTCACTGGAAAAGACCCTGATGCTGGAGAAGATCGAGAGCAGGAGGAGAAGGGGGGGTGGCGACAAAGGATGAGGTAGTTGGATGGATTCATTGACTCAATGGATATGAGTTTGAGCAAACTCCAGGAGACAGTGATGGACAGGAAAGCCGGGTGTGCTATAGTCCATGGGTCACAAAGAGTCACACACAGCTGAGTGACGGAGCGACAGCAACGGTCAGTCTATTTCCAGTTCTGAAGGGACCTCCGGACTGTTTTCCACAGTGGCTGTGCCAGTTTACGGCCCCACCAGCAGCGTGGGAGGGTTCCCAAATGCGCTGCTTACAGCACTGGGCCTCCCCACTGGTGTCGCCGGACACTCGGACTCCTCCTGAATCGCACAAACATTTACGAGTAATTACACTTTCTCTGTTCCACAGTACTGTGGATGACACCATGAGAAATGAAAAGAACCCGTCAGCTTCCCTCAGAACTGACCAATGACCTTGAGAAGAAATTGCAAAGGAGAGCTCCTTTTAGTCACAGTACACGCGCCCTCAGGTGCATAGCTCCTGACAGTACTGGATAGGATCCTGGTTTTACTTACAGTTTTTCTTTGCCACACCCAGTGGCACGTGGGATCTTAGTTCCCTGATCAGGGCTGGAACCCATGCCTGCACTGCAAGGTGAGGTCTTAACCACTGGACCTCCAGGGAAGTCCTTATCTACAATTCTTACATTTTGAAAACATGGACTTTCTGCAATTAATTTTCATTTTTTAAGTACTGCATCCAAATAGCATTTGTCTCGACCACAGAACAAATCTAGCATCCTCCCCTTAAATGTTGCTCCCTGGAAATGAGAACCTCATTTGCCTCACCCTAACCCTGCTGCTTGACTTCCCTAGTGGCTCACAAGGTAAAGCGTCGCCCACAATGTGGGAGAGAGACCAGGGTTCAATCCCTGGGTCAGGAAGATCCCCTGGAGAAGGAAATAGCAACTCACTCCAGTGCAAAGAGTCCAAGCTGTGCAAGACACACAACTTAGCAACTCTCCCTCCCTTCAATCCTGCTGCCGCTTATTAATCAAATAAACGAAAGGCTACCACTTCAAAAGATAAGTGAAGAATATGAAAAAGCAATTTCCAAGTGAATAACATGCACATAACAAACACTGGGGGGGAAAGATGAGCAAGTGCAATACTACTCAAAA
This sequence comes from Neotragus moschatus, assembly GCA_006410615.1. NCBI lineage: Eukaryota > Metazoa > Chordata > Mammalia > Artiodactyla > Bovidae > Neotragus > Neotragus moschatus. Next base: position 9,622 of record SJYA01008601.1, read on the forward strand.
CTGCACTTGTTCAGGTATAGATGTTGGTATAAATAATTCAATCCCGGGGGAATTCCCTGGTGGTCCAGTGGTTAAAACACCTTGCTTCAAATGCAGGGGGCATGGGTCTGACTCTAAGAACCCACATGCCAAGGGGCACAGCCAAAAAGTAAAAATAAATAAATAATTCATTCAAAGGAAGAAAAGATCCTATCTAGTCCTTGCTGGATTAGATGGGTTTATACTTAAGTAAGTAGGTGGGGCCAAAAAGACTGCTCATATAAAAGCCAACCTAGCCAGTGCTGCTTACCTGCCTTCTGCTGGAAACAGACTTCGGAGCTCTCCTGCAGATGGGTCAAGACAGTCCTTCAGACAGTAAGTTCCTCACACTTTTAGACTGCTGTGCGCTTTTCCTTGGTTAGTGGGGAGGGGGAGGGGGACGGGAATTGGACTGAAAACATACTGAGCTTATGAGAAGGTATGGGAGTCCCATTTTTCAAGCGTTTAAATAGCTGTGCCAGGTAAGAGAAATTGACCCCTCATGTAATATGAAAGCATGCCGTTTTCTCTGCATCTGAGCATCGGGAATTTCAAAAAGATGGAGGCACGCAAGAACCAGACAATACAGGAGGAGGGTGAAAACGACTGAACAATACGAAGTGTCGTTTCGAGAAAGGAGATGGAAGGGGAAACAGATGGGAAGAAGGCAGAGGAACTAGGTGCTGTGCCGGGCTAAGCTGCTCAGTCGTGTTAGACTATTTGCAACCACCTGGGCCATAGCCCGCCAGGCTCCTCTATCCATGGGATTCTCCAGGCAAGAATACTGGAACGGGTTGCCGGTTCCTTCTCCAGAGGGTCTTCCCTACCCAGGGATGGAACCCACATCTCTTACTGGCAGCCGGGTTCTTTACCATTAGCGCCACCTGGGAAACCCAAGGAAATGATGGGGTCATCACAAAGTCCTGAGACCAGTAAGTTTTTGGAATCGAAGTAGCTTTCAGATTTCTCTCTCCAGACTGAACGTGTCTCCCGCACTTCAGCTCTGTGCATCTAACTGCCCGCTCGTCTGTAATAGGTATCTCCAAATCAACATGTCCCAAACAGAAATCCTTATGTTCAGACCCCAATTCTCCCTCCTCCTGTTCTCTTTGCTCACCAAATATCAACTGTTTGTGCCCCAAACCTCAGCATTCTTGACCTTGTCTTTCTCTCATAGGGCCTCCCTGGCGGCTCAGATGGTAAGGAATTGGCCTGCAATGCAGGAGACCTGGGTTTGATCCCTCGGTAGGGAAGATCCCCTGGAGGAAGGAATGGCCACCCGCTCCAGTGTTCTTGCCGGAGAATTCGTAAGCTACGCCTAACCAGGCGGAGAATTCTGTTGGCTTTAACAAAACACTGAAACACAAACCTTCGTCTGCTGGATTATGGCAAGAATTGATCTCTCTGCTCCCATCCTGGCCCTGATTCAATCTATTTTCAACTTTGTAGCCTGTGTGATCCTGTCAAACTGTCTGATCAACTCTTTTCACTATTGGCCAGCCAGGATCGCTCCGTCGTGTCCCACTCTGCGACCCTACGACTGTAGCCTGCCAGCCTCCTCTGTCCATGGGAGTTCCGAGGCAAGAATACTGGAGCGGATCACCATTCCTTTCTCCACGGCATCTTCCTGACCCGGGGACTGCACCTGGGTCTACCTGGGAAGCCCCACCATACTAAGAGTCAAAGGCACATGGCCTCCAGAGGCCCCATATAATCTGCCCACTTGGAGGTCTAAGACCTCATCTGCTTCTGGTTCATTTTCTCTTCTCCAACCCTGCTGCTCAGCCTAGCTTATTTCTCTGTCATTTTTTCCCTCATTACTTCATCTTATGTGTAAAATTCCATTACCGGAATATACCAGGTTTTACTTATCCATTCTCCTAGCAATCGGCGTGCAATTGCTTCAGCTTACTACAAAACAGCATTCTGAAAAATGTCATGGAGATGTATTGGGGCTTAGAATTACAAATTATTCTTTGTAATCCATTACAAAGAAATGGATTTGGGGTTAACACTACCTACTCTTGTTGTTTAGCCACTCAGTTGTGTCCGACTCTTTGCGACCCCATGGACTGTAGTCCACCAGGCTCCTCTGTCTGTGGAATTTTTCGGGCAAGAAATCCTGGAGAGGGTTGCCATTTCCTTCTCCAGGGCGTCTTGACTCTGGGATGGAGCCCTTGTCTCTTGCGTCTCCTGCATTGCCAGGTGGGTTCTTTACCACTAGCGCCACCTGGGAGACCAGTGTGGAGGCTGCTTAGAAAAGAAAAATAGAACTACTCTGTGATCCAGCACGTTCTTTTCTGTGAGGTGTCGACCGAAGCAACTCGGAATCTCTGTTTCCTCTTGGTATGAGTCCAGCTCCAAGTGAACCGCTAGCATTCACAGTAATTTTCATCTTATTTAGTTTACCAAGCCGAATTCATTCATGTTCCGAAATGAAAGCCCAGGTTTTCCAGATACGGCTACTTGAATGAGCTGTATCGTATCTAAAGTCGTGCAACATGGCATGTATTCCCTATTTGAAGGTTCTACTGAATGTATGAATTCTGTTCGCCCCATGGTGGTTTGTTTTTGTTTTGTTTTGCCCCATGGTGTTTTAAAAAATATTTCCCACCAGGGAAATCCCTGGTGGCCCAGCAGGTAAGAATGGGTGCTTCCAGTGCAGGGGGCGCAGGTTCAAGCACTGGTCGGGGAACTAAGATCCTGCATGCCATGCAGTGAGGCCAAAAAAAAAAAAAATTGGAAACAGACCCTATTTGTTGAGGGCAATGAACTTCAAAATGAGTCAATTTGTACCTAGGAATTCTAACCAGAAAACCTGAAAGGAGCTCAACAACACCTGTAACAGGTGCTCTTTGTGAGTTCAAATGTCCATCACTGTCGTGACATCACCAACATCTTCCTGACTCATACTGTTCTTGACCCATAGGATTGGGGCACATCAGGTTTTCATGGTTGTTTTTTTTTTTTTNCTCAACAACACCTGTAACAGGTGCTCTTTGTGAGTTCAAATGTCCATCACTGTTGTGACATCACCAACATCTTCCTGACTCATACTGTTCTTGACCCATAGGATTGGGGCACATCAGGTTTTCATGGTTTTTTTTTTTTTTTTCTCTTTTTTTTAAACAGCAGACATTACGTCCCTAGTCATGGCCTCCGGGTCAACTAAGGAAGCTTCAAGAATCACCACCCTTGTGCACTCAAGGGCTTTATAACCAAGGGTTCTTTCCATCTGGGTTCTGGTGGATTCAAAATGAAAAGAGGAAATGAAAGACCAGCTCCAAGCTGAAGCGTGAATACACACAATGGCCCGTTTAATGCTTCTCTCCTCCGATTTATTGGTCTCTCTTTCCCCAGAGACCATGACGACAAAGTGTAGGCGCAGCCGTACCTCATTCACCGAGGAGCAGCTGAAGATCCTCGTCCAGGCATTCGGCCAAAATCCTTACCCTGGCTATACTGCCAAACAGAGACTTGCTGTGGAAATCAACACCGAAGAATCTAGGATCCAGGTACATTCAAAGTTCCAGATCTCCGGGACCAGAAGCAGAAACTCAGGGTGGGAATGGGGGGCTGGGGACTTATCTGGCGGCCCAGTAGCTAGGACTCAGAGCTAGATGTAGCAAGACATAGCTACAGGTGTTTGTGTCGACTTAAAAAAACAGTCACAGCCTTAAAAGTTGAGAGTTAGGTTTTTACTCAGTGGAAATTTTTAGGACTTCAAGCCCGGGAGGCAGCATCTCAAGTAACCCTGGGAGAACTGTTCCAAGGAGGCTGCAGGGGAAGCGGGAGGAGCCGGGTTATATCTGTGCTCAGTCACGTCCGACTGTTTGTGAGAACACTGGAGAGGGCTGCCGTTTCCTTCTTCAGGGATTGAACCCACAACTCCTGCGTCTGCTGCATGAGCTGGCGGGTTCGTTACCGGTAGCACCACCTAGGAAGGCCCATGTTAAATAGAAGTTGCAACAAAGGGCGAGTAGTCTGAACGTCCAAAGGATTTTTGTGATTAAAAAAAAAAACCAGATATCCCAAGTGAAGGAATTTAACACTTTCTATGTAAGAGAAGGCACAAGAGTCTNCAGGGTGGGAATGGGGGGCTGGGGACTTATCTGGCGGCCCAGTAGCTAGGACTCAGAGCTAGATGTAGCGAGACATAGCTACAGGTGTTTGTGTCGACTTAAAAAACAGTCACAGTCTTAAAAGTTGAGTGTTAGGTTTTTACTCAGTGGAGATTTTTAGGACTTCAAGCCCGGGAGGCAGCATCTCAAGCAACCCTGGGAGAACTGTTCCAAGGAGGCTGCAGGGGAAGCGGGAGGAGCCGGGTTATATCCGTGCTCAGTCACGTCCGACTGTTTGTGAGAACACTGAAGAGGGCTGCCATTTCCTTCTCCAGGGACTGAACCCACAACTCCTGCGTCTGCTGCATGAGCCGGCGGGTTCGTTACCGGTAGCACCACCTAGGAAGGCCCATGTTAAATAGAAGTTGGAACAAAGGGCGAGTAGTCTGAACGTCCAAAGGATTTTTGTGATTAAAAAAAAAAAAACCAGATATCCCAAGTGAAGGAATTTAACACTTTCTATGTAAGAGAAGGCACAAGAGTCTGGGCTCACTGAAATCATTCATTTCATACACACCTCAGCTGTGTGACCAATATCCTGTGTCGAGCTCCCTTGGGGCTCATCCTAAGCAGTGGCTGGGATCTGATGGCTGTTAGATTCCAGGTGTTTTCTCCTTTCTGAGTGCCCTGGAGGGCTGGAGTCGGCGATGGATGTGACATCCTTGTTCACTGATATGGCAGGAGATACTCCACTTGCATAATTTGTTGAGAATGCACACCTCAAAATTCAAGGAGAGTGCAAATCTTTCTCCCCCAAAATTTTAGTCATCGCAAAAGTTATTAACTGAAATCGGTACAATGTTTCTGGAGGACAATCTGTCAATATGCATTAAACCTGAATGTTCATGACATTTGACGGCATATCATTTTAAGGATTTTTTTTTTTTTGCCAAGGAGATAACTTAGGATGTTTGCAATAATGTAATTGTGAGAATATTCATAGCATTTTGTGCTTCTTTTTTAATTAGGTTTTTGGCCATGCTGCCTGGCATGTGGGATCTTGGTTCCTCCACCAGGGATCAGACCTGGGCTCCCTGCAGTGGAAGCGCAGAGTCTGGATCACCAGGGAAGTCTTAGCATTTGGTGCTTCTCATAGAGAGCTGTTGGAGGGAAACCTCTATTCAAGAATAAGAGGAGGGACTTTCCAGGTGGCCCAGTGAATAGGAATCCATGTTCCCAATGCAAGGGCCCTGGGTCTGATCCCCGGTCAGGGAACTAGATTCCACATGCCACAACTAAGACCTGGCACAGCCAAGTAAATAAAAAATAAAATATAAAAAAAGAAAGGGGGGAGCGGACCATTCATTGAACACCTATCATGAGCCTGTGTGATAAGGGCGTTGAGTGGAGTGCTTTGCTTGACCCTCAGAATGAACTCCCAAGAATGTTGCTCATAACCTCCCTTCCAAATGTGGACACTGAGGGTGAAGGAGCTTCCAGGAGTGGGCAAGAAAAGTGCAGATACACCTTCAGAAAAGAGGAATGGTGTGGTGGCTGGAAGACACACTTATTCCAGGGTGTAAAAGCCAAGTAGGTCATCTAGGTGATGTGGTCACAGATATTGGCAAGTGTCAGATGACATGGTAAGATGCCAGAGGAGTGGTGGAGGGTGTGAGGGTTGACCTCCTCCTTTCAGTGAGTTCTAGGAGACCAGGGACTAGCAGACTGGTGTGTGTGTGTGCTCAGTTGTGTCCTACTCTTTGTGACCCCATGGACTGCAGCCCTCCAGGCTCCTCTCTCTCTGGGATTTCTCAGGCAAGAATACTGGAGTGGGTTGTCATCCCCTTCTCTAGGGGATCTTCCCAACCTAGGGATGGAACCCATGTCTCCTGGACTGACAGGTAGTTTCTTTACCACTGTACCACTTGNCCCCTTCTCTAGGGGATCTTCCCAACCTAGGGATGGAACCCATGTCTCCTGGACTGACAGGTAGTTTCTTTACCACTGTACCACTTGGGAAGCCCAGGTGTAAAGCTGCAGATTCAGGCTTGACAGATCTTACAAGCGGAATAATTACAGTATCCATTTACTAACTTAAAGAGTATTACAGGGGACTTCCCTGGTGGTGCAGAGGTTAGGACATGGCCTTCCAATGAAGAGGTGCAGGTTTAACTCCTCTTTGGGGAGCTAGGATCCCACGTGCCTCATGGCCAAAAACCAGAAGGTAAACAACAGATGCAATATTGTAACAAATTCAATAAAGACTTTAAAAATGGTCCATGTAAAAAATCTTTTAAAAAAGAGATTATTATAGCAAATTGTGTTGGGACCAGGTCATGAAGATGCCGAATGCCAAGCCTTTATCTAAGCTTAGTTGAATGCAACCAGATCAGTAATAATCCTGAGTTTAAGGTTCATAAGAATCACTGTCCACCCCCC
>SJYA01008602.1:0-16215 GCA_006410615.1 Neotragus moschatus
AATAAGGAGGTCTGGCAGCAATCATTGAATCAACAGTGAAATCCTGTCACCAATGTTTTTTAGCTCTTAGAAAGGACTCTGTGACTTTAAAATACTTAAGCTTCGTGCCCCTCCCGGTTGGAGGCTGTAAGCAATTCACAAGCTGTAAAAGTTCCGGGGAACCTGTTAGGCAAATGAGAGCATTTAAGTTAGAGCGTTATCAGAGGGAGTTGAGTTGAAACACTCCTTTCAAATGCAGAAGACTAAAGCCCTGAATTAGCTTTTTCCAGAGAATGTCAGAAGAATTAGAAAAAAGTACAATGTCAGGCAGATTCTTATTTTCTGGGTACATGCTCAGGAAATGCCAGGGGGAAACTCCGAGACTTGAATCGTCCTTGCCCATTGAGTCTGCTACATGACCTTGTTACGGGTGGGATTCCCACACTGGCTCCTGGCAGCAGGCATATTCTGGTTTCCTTATTTTGGGGGTGTAGATGCTCAGGGAAACAGGGGGAATCTCTGCCGCATGACCTTGTCACAGGTGGAATTGCCACACCGGCTCCCGGCAGTTTATAATAGCCAGGACATGGAAACAACCTAGATGTCCATCAGCCTCTCTTTAATTTAAATATGGTCAAAAAACTGAGTCTCAGCTCACAGAAAGTGGTGGAAGTTATGTGTTCTGTAGCAGTATCCTAACTCATATAACTGACGTTTTGCTTTCTATGAGTATCACCTTTCTACTAAAGAATGAATATTTTCAGATTGAAAAAAAAAACAAACATTGTTTAAAATTATATTTTAAAGTTATCATGAGCTTCTATCTCAAATGTATTGCGCATATCTCTCCTGATATAGTTGGCCTAACCTAATTCCAAGGCCCTGAGATGATTGTTCCACCTTAGTTGCCACCAATTTGCTAACCCTCTTCAGGTTCGCTCAGTTTCACTGCATGGACCCAACCAATGCTTTGACCTAAGGCATCGGGTTCTACCGTTTGTTTGGCACTCTCAAAGCCAAGCCAATGAAGCATAGCTCTAGGGTTCTGGTCCCTCTCACAACTTTTGTATGCAGATAAAATGTCTCAATGTGGGACATAGATTCTGACTTCCAAATTATTAGTTCCCTGAAAGTTTTTGATGATGCAAAAATAAAACGCAAAAATTAATTCCTAGGGGTGAGCACTGACAAATGGTGAATAAAAGAAGAATGAGCCACTCAGATGTACTTAATCCCCTCTTTTCTCTCCTGTGTATGTCCCAAAGCATGACTTTTTAATAAAGCCTTTATGGAAATTTACACATGGACACACAGATGTATTTGGCAAGGATATATCTCCAACTAGGCTTAGCATAAAGCAAGAACCTGAGTAAGCATTATCCTACCTTGAATCCCACTCTTTCCTGATTCACTTTCCAGTGCTGCCCTAAGATTGCACCAAAATCTATTTACTAGGGAACCTGGGCTGAGACAGATTCTATTATCCATCAAACAGAACCATGGCTCCTTGAAGAAATAGTTGATTTTTTGTCTGAGGAAAAAATTTTTACAAAATAAGCCTTCATTGTTTAGTAGGTCCAGAAAACAATGAAATTTAAAAGATGAATAGGATCATGATAAATGGACACAGAATCCATCTTGAAAATGTTTCCAGGGGAACTTGTTAAATAAATAGGTATTGAAACATGGTGAAACTCACCAGTTTGCAACCCCTAGTGAAATATTTTCAGACATTTATCAATGGGTGCTAAAACAAACCTTTGCAAGAATGGTTGGCAAAGAATTAGACATCACACAATCAGCAGGGGAACCTACCAATTTATTTTAGCATCATTAAAGTGGTCCAGTCTTACATCGTTAACCATTTGTTGTGATGTAACACAAAATATATAATACTTCCATGAAATATTCATGATGAAACAAAACTGATTCCTGAAAGAAATCAACTTCCATATCTAATTACCAGTTTCAACAACATAGGAAATTTAAAAATCTGTTACATTAAACCATGAAAATGTAATTGACCAAAGTGAGAATGTTGAATACTCTTTAGGAAAATAATGATATTCATTTCAAAGGGCAATAACATGAAGAGACAGAAGGGAAGGAAAGGGTGTTCCTTGCTAAATGAGACTTAGGAAGTGAAATAAAAAGCAGAGACCTTATTTGAATTATGATTCAAACAAATCCTTCTGAATAAGTGATGTTGGTCTAAAAACTAGAAAAAATGGAACGAATGTGGCCTAGATAGACTATGACATACTAATTTCTTTAGATGTGACAATGTAGTTATTTTAGACAATTTTTTTAGAAAAAGATGTGAGGTGATGTAATAACAAGGATTTAAACTGTTTATTTAAATTGAGATATAGTTGATATATAATATTATGTTAGTTTCATGTGTACTATCCAACAATTTGACATTTGCATACATGATATTAAAATGATCACCACAAGTAAGTCTGTCCCAACTGTCCCCATTAAGAAGTTATTTCAATATTTTTGACCATATACCTTATGCTATATATTCCAACCCCATGACTGATTTATTAAATAACTGAGGTTTGTAGCATTTCATTCCCTTCACCTATATGACAAAACTCCAAAAAACTCTCCCTTCTGTCTACCACACATTTGTTTTCTGTATCTATGAGTCTGTTTTTGTTTTATTTTGTTTACTGGTTTCTTTTGTTTTTATAATTGCATATATAAGTGAGATTATGTGGTATTTGCCTTTTTTGGCCTGACATTTCACTTAGCATAACACTATCTAAATTTATCCACATTATCACAAGTGGAAACTTTTCATTTTTTTGGCTGAGTAATATTTCTTTGTATAAATATACCACATCATCCTTATCCATTTGTCTATTGATGGACATAAAAGTTGTTTCTATATCTTGGCCTTGGAACACATATACCTTTTAAAATTAGTGTTTTTGTTATTTTGGGTAAATATCCAGAAGTAAAATTAATGCATTATATAGCAGTTCTATATATTTTCAACTTTTTTAGAAACCTTCATACTGTTTTATCTCATGGCAGTACCAATTGTAATTTCACCACCAGTACCCAAAGATTCCTTTTTCTCCCCAATCTCACGAATACTTGTTATCTGTCATCTTTTAAATGATGTCCATTCTGAAAGGTGTAAGGTGGCACCTCATTGTGGTTTTGATTTTCATTTCCCTCATGATCAGTAATGTTTTGCATTTTTTCTTGTGTCTATTGGCTATCTGTATATTTTCTTTAGAAAAATGTCTATTCATGTACTCTCCCATTTTAACTCTGGTTGTTTTATTTGATGTTGAGTTATATAAACTCTTCGTATATTTTATATATTAACACCTTATTAGTCATACTGCTTGTGAATATATTCCCCCATTCAGCAGATGGCATTTTTGTTTGGTTGATAGTTTCATTCGTTATGTAAAAATGTTTATAGATTGAAGTAATCACTTTAGTTTTTCCTTTTGCTTTCTTTGTCATAGGAGACATATCCAAAAAATACTATTGCTATGACTGATGTCAAAGACACATTTTTATCAAGATTAATAGTTTTAGGTCTTACATTTAAGACTAATCCATTTTGAGTTTATAGTATACATATTCTGAGAAAGCAGTACACTTTGATTCTTTTATATGTAGCTGTCCAGTTTTCCCAACATCACTTATTGAAAAGGCTCTTTTTTTCCATTGCATATTCTTGCCTCATTTTTCATAGATTAATTTACTACATGTGCATCAGTTTATTTCTGCAGTCTCTATTTTGTTCCACTCACCTATTGTCTATTTTTTTTGTCAGGAAAATACTCTTTTCATTGCTGTAGATTTTGAGTATATTTTAAAATCAAAGAGCACGATACCCCAGCTTTTATTTCTTTCTCAAGACTTCATTGGCTATCAGGGTCTTTTGTGTTTCCATACAATTTTAGAATTTTTTTTCTACTGTGACAATGGCAAGCCAAAATCAACAGAACATTAAGGGAATCATCATGATCAAGTGGGCTTTATATCTGGGATGCAAACATGATCCAACATATGCAAATTAGTAAAAGTGATATACCACATTAATATATTAATATAACAAAAGTGAAATATATCTGATAATCTCAATAGTTGTATAGAAATCATTTGACAAAATATAACCTCTTTTCAGGATTAAAAACTCTCAATAAGTTGGTTATAAAAAGGAAGGCCACACTTCAATATGTAAAGACCACATATGAAAATCCAACATCTAACATCATATTCAATTGTCAAATGTTAAAAGCTTTTATTCTAAAAAGGGGCGTGATATAAGGGTGTTCATTCTCATCACTCATATTTAACATAGAATTGGAAGTCTTAGCAAGAGTATTCAGGGGGAAAAAAAGCAAGAAAGAAATGGCACTCAAATTGGAAAGGAAGAAGTCAAATTGATTTTGTTGGCAAACAATATGATCTCGTGTATAGAAAATCCTAAAGACCACACACACCCACACAAACACACAAGCTATTAGAACTAATCAATGAGTTCAATAAAGCTTGAAAAGACAATATTAGTATATGAAATAAAACTATTTCATTTACAATAGCATCTAAACCAATAAAAATACTTAGACAATCACATGTAGAAGAATAAAGTTGGACTCATATCTTACACCACTCATAAAAATTAACTATGACATGTATTAAAGATTTAAACAAAATATGAAACCATACAACTACTAGAAGAAATCTTAGGAGGAAAAACTCCTTAGCATTGTTCTTCACAACAATATTTTGGCTACAGCAGCAAAAGTACAAGCAACAGAAGCAAAAATAAAAAAAGTGGGACTATATCAAACTAAAAATAAAAAGGAAATCTACAAAACAGGAGACATGTGCAAACTAACTCTCTGCTAAGGAGTTAATATTCAAGTTACATAAGGAATTTACTATTTACTAGAAAAACAACAAATAATTCAATTAAAAATAGCAGAGGACCTAAAGAGACATTTTCCGAAGAGGATATATAAATGGCAAAAAAAATGGCACCCCACTCCAGCACTCTTGCCTGAAAAATCCCATGGATGGGGGATCCTGGTGGGCTGCAGTCCATGGGGTCGCTAAGAGTCGGACATGACTGAGCAACTTCACTTTCACTTTTCACTTTCATGCATTGGAGAAGGAAATGGCAACCCACTCCAGTGTTCTTGCCTGGAGAGTCCCAGGGATGGGGGGGCCTCATGGCCTCCTCTCTGGGGTCACACAGAGTCAGACATGACTGAAGTGACTTAGCAGTGGCAGCAGCAAAAGTTACCTGAGAAGATACTCAACATCACTGATCATCAGGGAAGTATAAATCAAAACAAAAATAAGAAATGTCTTCAAATGTATTAAATGGCTATCTTTAAAAAGACAGGCGATAACAAGTTTTGGTGAGGATGTAGAGAAAAAGAACCCCTGTACGTTGTTAGTAGAAATGAAAATTGGTATAGCCACTATGAAAAAAGTATGGAGGGTCCTCAAAAAAGTGAAAATAGAATTATAATATGATCCAGAAACCCCACTTCTGGGTATATATCTAAAGGAAACGAGATCAGCATTTCAGCGGGGTGGAGTCAAGATGGTGGGCTAGGAGGACATAGAGATTGCATCTCCTCACAATTAGATCAAGAATACTTCAGAACAGTTCTCACAAAGCATATACTGAAAACAAGTGAAGGACTTTGGACACCTAAGGGAACAAGAAAAATCATTGCATAACTGGGCAGCATATAAGAAAGAAGGAAAGGGGAAAGAAAACTAGAAAAAGGACAGATCAGTGCCCCTGAGGGGGTTCTGAAGGAAAGGAGAGGCTACACACTCAGAAAATCCCCCTCATGGCAAGGGGGTCTGTGGGGACAGTGAGGAGTCTTTGGGGTTCCTGGTCAGAGTGAAATGCAGCAACCAGACTGTTGAAGGCAGGACAAAGTAAGACCTATGCACAGAGTCCGTGACCCAGCTTGAGCTATGTGTCTGCTAGTGAGGAAGAGAGCTGGGCAGTGAACCAAGGCAGGGGTCAACTGTTGGTGGTAAGGAGAAGCAGCAGAAGAGAAGTGCTTCATAGCCAGGAAGGTTAACAGAGGAATCCAGGGCCAACATGGAAGCAAGGAGCCATTGTTGACTGGTGCACAAAGGGCAGGGTCCCATTGCAAGGCCCCTCTCCACCCACTGGCCTAGCCACTTTGGGCAATAGTAAGTGTGTATACATGAACAGAATTACCTGCCCCTCAAGTTAGGGTATCTCCTACCCATTCAGACTCCGGTGAGCTTGCAAGGGTCCTGAACCCAAGCCCTTCCACCTTGAAAGCCACCTAGGGCCATACAGGTCCCAGGCTTGAGCCCTGCTTCTGCCAAAGCCTCTTCTGGCCATTCAGTCCAGGTGGACCTGAAGACTACCCCCCGCCCCCCATCCAATTCTCCACAGACCAGTGGGTACAAATGGCTCATGTGTTGCCCCTGACAAAACCTGTTCTGGCCACATGGGTCCAGGCCATGCAAACATCACCCCTTCCAAAGCCTCCTCTGGCTAAGCTGTCCCATGCTGACATACCCTCTCCAAAGCCTACACCTGAGCTGGCCTGCATGGGCAGAAATGCTCTGGATCAGCTTTAGAAGTACATTCTTTAGTGTCTGAACCACTAGAGAAATCTTGGTGAAAGGAACACACACAGAGATAGGGCTGACACAGCAGATATACAGACCTATCTGGAAGTCTCGGAGGTCTTCCTGGGGAGGCCAAGGTTGGAAGTAGCCCACCATGAAGTCAAGGACACTAATAGCAGAGGTATCAGGAAAATTTTTTTATTTTTCAATTTTAAATTTATTTTATTTTTGGGGTGTGGTGTTTTGTTGTTGTTGTTGTTGTTATTTTTTCATTTTTTTCGAATATATTTCGTCTTCTAATTTCATTTTATTTTTTAGTTATTATTCTCTATTTTGTCATCTAATTTTTTTTTCCTTTTTTGGTTTTTTATTTTTGTTGCTGTCATTTGTTCTTTTGATTTTTTTGCCTTGCTTGTTTTCATTTTGTTTTTATTTTTCTGTCTTTTTTTCTTCTTTTTATTTTTGTTTTTCTCATTGTTACTATCATTTTTTTTCTTTTAGTTTCTTTTATTTATCTTTTATGTTTTGTCTTCTGCTTGGGTTAGTTATGTTTTTATTATTGGCTTTTATTTTGGGCTCACTTGTTTGTTTGGGTGTCTTGTTTTTTGCTTTCTTTGTTGTTATTGTTGTTAGCTTCCTGATTTTTTTTTTTCTTTGCTTGGATTTGTTTTATTATTTGTCGGGTGTTATTTGTCTGTTTTATTGGTTTTTTTTGCATGTGTTTGTTTCTTCTTATTTTTCTTTATTCTTATTTGTATTATTTGCCTTGAGCTTTGTGGTGTTTGTGTGGGTTTTGTTTGTTTGTTTTGGTTTATTTGCTCTGCTGTATGACTTGCCTTTATGCTTCCCAGGCAGAGGGTCAGGCCTAAGTACCTGTGACAAGGCACTAGACTACCAGAGAATTTCAGGCCCCAGGGAAAATCAATCAGTTTGAGCTCTTCCAGAGGTCCTCATCTCCACACCAAGACTCGACTCCACCCAATTGCCTGCAAGGCCTGGTTCTGGACACCTCAGACCAAACAACCAGCAAAAGAGAAACATAGCCTCACCCATCAACAAAAGTGAGATGACAGAGAAATATGTTCCAGAGGAATGAGCAAAGTAAAAACCTAAAAGACCAAATAAATGACAAGGAAAGAGGCAACCTACATGAAAAAGAATTCAGAGTAGTAATAGTAAAGATGATCCAAAATCTTGGAAATAGAATGGAGGTACAGATCAAGAGAATATAAGAAATGTTTAACAAGGATCTAGAAGAACTAAAGAACAAACAGTAATGAAAAACACAATAACTAAAATGACAAATATAGTAAAAGGGATCAATAGCAAGATAGCTAAGAGAGAAAAATCGATAAGTGAGCTGAAAGATAGAACAGTGGAAATAAATGCCAAGGGGAAAAATAAACACAAAAAAATGAAAAGAAACGAGGACAGTCTCAGAGACCTCTGGGAAAACGTTAAGCACAACAACATTTGAATTATAGGTATCCCAGAAAAAGAAGAGAAATAGAAAGGATCTGAGAAAATATTTGAAGATTATACCATTGAAAACTTTCCTAACATATGACAGTAAATGGCTGCCCAAGACCAGGAACTGTAGACAGTCTCATACAGGATAAACCCAAGGAGGAATATGCCAATGTACATATTAATCAAACTAACAAAAATTAAATACAAAGAAAAAATATTAAAAAGCAGCAGGGGAAAATCAACAAATAATATACAAATAAATATTTTTAAGGTTATCATCTAATTTTTCAGCAGAAACTTTGCAGGCCAGAAGGGAGTGGTGGGATATATTCAGTGATGAAAGAGGAAAGCTTACAACCAAGATTACCCAGAAAGGATCTCATTCAGATTCGATGGAGAAATTGAAAGATTTACAGACAAGCAAATCTAAGAGAATTCAACACCACCAAACAAGCTTTACAACAAATACTAAAGGAACTTCTCTAGATAGGAAACACCAGAGAAGAAAAAGACCCACAAAAACAAACCGCAAACAATTAAGGAAATGGTGTTACAAACACACATACTGTTAATTTTCTTAAATATAAACGTATTAAATGTTCCAACCAAAGACAGAGACTGACTGAATGGACACAGAAACAAGACCTGTATATATGCTATCTATAAGAGACCCACTTCAAACCTAGGGACACATATATAAACTGAAAGTAAGGAAGTATAAAATGATATACCATGCAAATGGAAATCAAAAGAAAGCTGGAGTAGCAATACTCAGACAAAATATACTTTAAAATAAAGACTATTACAAGAGACAAGAAGGGAAACTACATAATGATCAAGATATCAATTTTAAATATAATAATTATAAATATTTATGCACCCAATATACCAGAACCTCAATATAAGGGCAAATCATAATAGACAAAAAAGGGAAATTGACAATAACACAATAATAGTGGAGAACTTGAACATCCCACTATACCAATGGACAGCTCATCCAGACAGAAAATTAACGAGGAGACATAAACCTTTAATGACACATTAAACCAGATAGACTTCCTTGATATTTACAGGACATTCTGGCTTCCAAGGTGTCTCAAAGGTAAATAATCCACTTTCCAATGCAGGAGAGGCTGAAAATGTGGGTTTCATCCCTGCATAAGGAAGATCCTCTGGAGGTGGAAATGGAAACTCACTCCAGTATTCTTGACTTAAAAATTCCATGGACAGAGGAGCCTGGTGTGATATAGACCATGGGGTCATAACAAATCAGACATGAGTGAGCAACTGAGCACACACACATGAACATAGGTCACTCCATTTGAAAGCAGCAGAATATCTTTCTTCTCAAATGAAGCATTCTCCAGGATAGATCACATTTTGGGGGCACAATTCAAGCCTCAGTAACTTTGAGAAAAATTGCAATAATATCAAGTATCTTTTCTGTCACAGTGCTATGAGATTACAAATCGATTACAGGCGAAAAAAACTAAAAAACACAAACACAGGGAAGCTAAACAGTATGCTACTAAATACAAAGAGAATAACTGAAGAAATCAAAGAGAAAATATCTAGAAACAAATGACAACAAAAACATAATGACCCAAAACCAATCAGATGCAGCAAAAGCAATTTGAAGAAGGAATTTTACAGCAATACAATCCTACCTCAAGAAACAAGAAAAATCTCAAATAAAAACCAAACCTTACACCTAAAGCAACTAGAGAAAGAAGAACAACAACAATAGCAAAAACTGAAGTTAATGGAAATAAATCACAAAGAGTAGAGCAAAAATAAATGAAATATAAATGAAGGAAAACAATAGCAAATATCAGTGAAACTAAAAGCTGGTTCTTCAAGAAGACAAAGAAAATTAATAAACCTTTGTCAGACTCATCAAAAAATGGAGATGACTAAAATCAATAAAATTGGAAATAGGAGAAGTTACAATTGACACTGCAGAAATACAAAGGCTCATAAGAGACTACTATAAACAATCATATGTCAAAACAATGGACAATATGGAAGAAATGTAAAAATTCTTAGAAAGTTACACCTTTCCAACAATAAACCAAGAAAAGTAGAAAATATGAACAGATAAATCAAAAATACGGAAATTGAAACTGTGATTTAAAACTTTCCAATAACCAAAAGTCCAGGACCAGATGGATTCACAGGTGAATTCTATGAAACATCTAGAGAAGAGCTAATACAAATCCTTCTTAAATTCTTCCAAAAATTGCAAAGGAAAGAACACTCCCAAGCTCATTCTATAAGGCCACAACCACCACGATACAAAAACCTGTCAAAGTTAGAGACTAATACCACTCATGAACATAGATCCAAAAATCCTCAACAAAATGCTAACAAAGAAAATCCAATAACACATTAAAAGGATTATACACCATGATCAAGTGGGATTCATCCCTAAGATGAAAAGATTCTTCACTATATGCAAATCAATGTGGTACATCATATTAACGAATTGAGAAAAAAATATGATTATCTCAATAGATGCAGAAAAAGTTTCTGACAAAATTCAACACCCATTTATGACAAAAACTCTCCAAAAAGAGGACAAAGAGGAAAATCATCTCAACATACTGAGAAAGTCAATTAAAGTCAATTCTTTAATTCTATAATTAAAGCTATCATTTTTTCTGTAGTCATGTATGGATATGAGAGTTGGGCCATAAAGAAGGCTGAGCACCAAAGAATTGATGCTTTTGAACTATGGTGTTGGAGAAGACTCTTGAGAGTCCCCTGGAGTGCAAGGAGGTCCAATTAGTCCATCATAAAGGAAACCAGTCCTGAATATTCATTGGAAGGACTGATGCTGAAGCTGAAACTCCAATACTTTGGTCACCTGATGCAAATAACTGACTCGTTGGAAAAGACCAGCATCCCATTCCATGAAAGATTGAAGGAAGGAGGAGAAGGGGGTGACAGAGGATGAGATGATTGGGTGGCATTACTAAGTCAAAGGACATGAGTTAGAGCAAACTCTGGGAGATTGTGAAGGACATGGAAGTCTGGCATGCTGCAGTCCATGGAGTCACAAAGAGTTGGACTCGAATTAGTGACTGAACAGCAACAAAAGATGATAAGGAGGAAATAGCAAATAAGACTTGGAAGGAAGGATCACTTATGTAGATCCCAAGGGCTCTAAGAGGAAACAAAATATTAAGGATGGGTGATTAGGTAAAGTGGTGAAAAGCTTGATATTCCATTTCCAGGTATTAAAAATTTAAACACTGAGTTATACTGAGTTAATTTTTTTTGTAAGTTATGAGTTTAACTCATGTTTATTTTCTGACCTACTATATGTGTGCATGTTCATTCATGTCCAACTCTTTTGCTATCTCATAGACTGTGGCCCTTCAGCTCCTCTATCCATGAGATTTTCCCAGCAAGAATACTACAGAGGATTGCCATTTCCTTCTCTAGGAGGTCTTCCAGACCCAGGGATCAAACCCTCATCACTTGTGTTTCCAGCATTGCAAGTGGATGCTTTACCTCTGAGATGCTACCCTTCCATTAAATTATTTTGCACAGGAGTCAAATTTCAGTAGGGTATATCTATACAAATCTATTTTGGGAATTATCACACTGTTCTGTTGGTATATGTGTCTATCCCTATGTCAATACCATATTCTTGATTGTTGTAGCTCTATGATCAGATTAATTCTTCCCACTTTAGTCTTCTTTTCAAAATTATTTTAGTTATTATATTTCCTATACATTTCCAGGTAAATTTTATAATAGTCTTGTCTACATTTGAAAAATACATGACTGGGGATTGAGACAACTTTGATCTAGGAATTGAGCTGTGGGTTTCCCTGTATATACTTTTAAAGATAATACAAATATGTATAATATTTAGTAATCCCATTCCATGAAGGCAATGGCACCCCACTCCAGTACTCTTGCCTGGAAAATCCCATGGACAGAGGAGCCTGGTAGGCTGCAGTCCATGGGGTCGCCAAGAGTCGGACACGACTGAACAACTTCACTTTCACTTTTCACTTTCATACATTGGAGAAGGAAATGGAAGCCCACTCCAGTATTCTTGCCTAGAGAATCTCATGGATGGGGGAGCCTGGTGGGGTGCCATCTATGGGGTCGCACAGAGTCGGACACGACTGATGTGACTTAGCAGCAGCGGCATCCCATTCCATGAACACAAAATGTCTCTTTATTTCTTTAGTTCTTCTTTGATTTATTTAATCAGAGTTTTGTAGTTTATAGTATACAAGTCACATACATGTTGGGTTAGCACCTAAGTTTTCATTTATTTGAGTGGTAGTGCATTTTTAAGTTCAGTGTCCACATATTCTACTGCAGTATCTAAAAATACAATTGATTTCTGTACTACATATATCCTGGATCCTGAAATATTTCTCAACTCACTTATTATTCTTAAGAACTTTTTTAGAGATTCATTGGGTTTTATCAATGTAGACAATCATGTCATTTATAAATAGGGATAGTACAATATTGTGTACTTATTACATAAATAAATGTTTAAAGTCTTTTTTTATACAAATTTTGAAAACATATATCAACTCGAGGGAGAAAGCCCTATATAATTACTGATTTAATACACAATATTTCAGAAAAAAATAAAGAAGAAACGAAAACACCAGTGAAACAAAACTCTGAAAAGATAAATATTAAACTTTTAACCAGACACATCATCAAAAAAGGGAAAGGCCAAATCAATGGAACCAGAAATGAAAAAGAAGTTACAACAGACACTACAGAAATACAAAAAACAATAACATACTACTACAGGTAACTATATACCAATAAAATTGACAACCTATAAGAAATAGACAGATTTTTAGAAAGGAACTAAGATTGAACCAGGCAGAAATATAAAACATAAACAGATCAGTTACTGGTACTAAAATTGATCAGTAACTTTAGAACTCCTAACAAACAAAAATCAAGGACCAGATGGCTTCACAGGTGAATTCTAGGAAACACTTAGAGAGAAATAATACCTATCTCTTTCAAAATATTTCAAAAATTTGCAGAGAAAAGAATACTTCCAAACTCATTCTATGAGGCCACCATCACCTCGATGCCAAGCCCAGACAAAAATACCATGAAAAAAAAAAAGGAAATTACAGACAGATATCACTGTTGAACACAGACACAAAAAGCTTTAACAAAATGCTATCAAACCAACTCCAACAACACTTTAGATGGTAAAATTCTGAAAACATTTACTTTAAGATCAGGAGCAAGGCAAGGATGCTCACTGTTGCCACCTTCATTCAACATAGTTTTTGAAATCTTTGTCATAGTACATAAAGAAGTAAAAGAAATAAAAATAATCCAAATTTAAAAAGAAGTAAAACTGTTTGTATATGACATGCTGTTATATATAGAAAACCCTAAAGATGCTACCAGATAATTACTGGATCTCATCAATGAATTCAGTAAAGTTTCTGGATAAAAAACTAACATATAGAAATCAGTTACATTTCTATACACTAGCAGAATATTAGAAATAGAAATTAATGAAACAATCCCATTTACCAATGCATCAAAAAGAATAAAACACCTAGGGATAAACCTAAGGAGGCCAAAGACCTGTACTCTGAAAACTTTTAAATGCTGATAATAAATCAAACATGATACAAACAAATGGAAAGGTATACCCTATTCTTGAACTGGAAGGATAAATATTATTAAAATGATCATACTACTCAAGGCAATCTATAGATTCAATGTAATCTCTATCAAAACACCCACTGAGACTTTTCACAGAACTGAAGCAAATAATTTGAATAATTTCATGGAAACAAAAATATCCCCAAATAGCCAAAACAATCTTGATAAAACAAAACAGAGTTGAAGGAATCATGCTTCCTTATTTCAGACTGTATTATGAAGTTACAGTGATTAAAACTGTGTCATACTGGTGCAGAAATAGACATGCAAATCAATGGAACAAGATAGAAGGCCCAGAAATAACCCACCAACTTATGTTCAATCAATCTGTGACCAAGAAGGTAAGAATATATACAGTGGAGAAAAGACAGTCTCTTCAACAAGTAATGCTGAGAAAGCTGAAACGAGAGGAGAATAAAAACTAAACCTATGTAACAGAATGAAGTTAGAATATTCTCTAATACCACAAACAGAAATAAACTCAAAATTGATTAAATACCTAAATATAAAATAAAACTCCTATAGAAAAACATAGGCAGAACACTCTTTGACATAAACGCAGCAATATTTTTTTTGGATGCATTTCTTAACAGTAACAGAAACAAAAGCAAAAATAAACAAATTGAACCTAATTAATCTTAAAAGTTTTTACACAGTAAAGGAAACCATAAGCAAAATGAAAAGATAACCTGTGGTCTGGGAGAACATATTTGCAAATGATGCTACCAACAAGGGATTAATTTCCAAAATATACAAATAGGATATATAGCTTAATATTAAAATAAAGGAAACAACACAACCAAAAAATGGGCAGATCCAAATAGACATTGATCCAAAGAAGACATGCAGGTGAGCAACATGTACATGAAAATATACTCAATATTGCCAATTATTAGAAAAATGCAAATCAAAACTGTAATGATGTGTTACCTTACACCAATCAGAATGGCCATCAATAAAACATCTACAAATAATGAATTCTGGAGAGGAAGTGGAGAAAAAGGAATCCTTTTACACAGTTAGTGGAAAAGTAAGTTGATACAGCCAAAATGGGGAACAGTATGGAGGTCCCTTAAAAAACTAAAAAGAGAGTTATGATATGATCCTGCAGTCCCACTCTTGGGCATATATCTAAAGAAAACATTAATTTGAAAAGATGCATGCACACCTATGTTCATTGCAGCACTATTTACACAGCCAAGACATGGAAGTAACCTTAATGTCCATCAACAGAGGCATGGATAAAAAAGATGATATGTATTATATATAAAATATACAATGGAGTGTTAGTCATTGGAAAGAATGAAATAATGTCATTTGCAGCAACATTAAAGGATTATCATTTTAAATGAAGTGAGAGAAAGACAAATATATGATATCACTTACATATGAAATATTTTTAGTATAAATTCATTTATTTTAATTGGAGGTCAATTACTTTACAATATTGTATTGGTTTTGCCATACATCAACATGAATCCACAACAGATATACACATGTTCCCCATCCTGAACCGCCTCCCTCCCCCCTCCCCATACCATCCCTCTGGGTCATCCCAGCAAATCAGCCCCAATCATCCTGTATCGTGCATCGACACTGGACTGGCGATTCTTTTCACATGTGATATTATACATGTCTCAAGCCATTCTCCCAAATCATCCCACCCTCTCCCTCTCCCACAGAGTCCAAAAGACTGTTCTATACCTCTGTGTCTCTTTTGCTGTCTCGCATCCATGGTTATTGTTACCATCTTTCTAAATTCCATATATATGCATTAGTATACTGTATTGGTGCTTTTCTTTCTGTCTTACTTCACTCTGTATAATCGGCTCCATTTCATCCACCTCATTAGAACCGATTCAAATGTATTCTTTTTAGTGGCTGAGTAATACTCCATTGTGTATATGTACCACAGCTTTCTTATCCATTCATCTGCTGATGGACATCTAGGTTGCTTCCATGACCTGGCTATTCTAAACAGTGCTGTGATGAACATTGGGGTACATTTGTCTCTTTCAATTATGGTTTTCTAGGTGTGTATGCCCAGCACTGGGATNTGAGTAATACTCCATTGTGTATATGTACCACAGCTTTCTTATCCATTCATCTGCTGATGGACATCTAGGTTGCTTCCATGACCTGGCTATTCTAAACAGTGCTGTGATGAACATTGGGGTACATTTGTCTCTTTCAATTATGGTTTTCTAGGTGTGTATGCCCAGCACTGGGATTGCTGGGTCGTATGGCAGTTCTATTTCCAGCTTTTTAAGGAATCTCTCCACTGTTCTCCATAGTGGCTATACTAGTTTACATTCCCACCAACAGTGTAAGAAAGTTTTTAAAAAACACAAATGAACTTACTTACAAAAAACAGAAATTGACTCACACATAGAAAACAAATCCTGGAATGTGAAGTCAAGTAGGCCTTAGAAAGCATCACTACGAGCAAAGCTAGTGGAGGTGATGGAATTC